>JAGVSQ010010749.1:0-12703 GCA_022683975.1 Rhyacophila evoluta
TGTTTGGTTTAGAAGTTGTGCCGATTTTAAGAAAGTTGTATATTTTTGCGCTAATTGCTAAAAAACGCCCGCTTTAGGCTAGAGTGTATCGTTCGAGACACCCTTCCATTAGGTGTTAAGTAAATCAAATTCTCTGATTCTTGAGATTTACACAATTCCTAAAAAAGAGATTTTTCAATCTCGAGAATTTAAAAAAGTCGAGAATTCACAATCTCTAATAACAAGCCACTTTAAAGTTGATGAGATGTAGCTGTAGGCAACTAATTTATGCTGTTTTCAATTTGAACATAAATTTATAATTATTACTATAATTATAATAAAGTACTAAAAACACAAATAGATACATACCTTATCAGTGGCTTGAGAATTGCAAAACAGGGCATAGTCAATCAATTTGGTAATCTGAGGATTATCTGAACAGACTAAACACTTTGGATTTTTTTGACGAAGTTTCACTAAAAAAATTCAGTTATATAATTACTTCGACATGGTGAATTTAATTGTTATTAAAACCAAATACCGATTTTGTTACTTGATAGTACTAAATCATGCCAATTACGATTTTCATATCATTAAAATTGATAGTAGCATTGATAGACTGCAAAATAGAAATTATCAATGAGTGTTTGAAAATCTAGTTATAATATTATTTATGAGTGTTTTGGTTATTTACTGAGCTTCTAAAACAGATGCATTGAATATTGAAGGTGAAGTGATTCAACCTTCTGAGGAAAACAGAGTTAGGGGATACAAGCATAACCTGGGATGATACAAATTGATTGGCAAGTGACACAGAATCCTTGTGGTGGCCATATGCTTCAAAAAATAATAATTATAACATACATTAAATAATATTTAAAAATACTTTTTACAATATTCTATGCAAACTTGGAAACCGACTTCTTTGATGAAATAATGAATATAATATTTTTATCATTATCAACACAGGATATTGGTTATTGACAGCTGGTTTCACTTTTCTTGGTTCTATCTACTATCTTTATTTATCATTATGGATCATGAAAAAATGTATCCACAAAAATAAACTATTTGGATGGGCAATATCAAGATCGATTTTGCACTCATTTTGTCCCACTGGAACGACCAAAATACTTTTAATTTTATCAGTACTAACCCTTAGTACTCAAAGCATTTTTATAATCATTTAATCGGACACAATTATATATATTTTTTATTGATATATGAAGAATAGATATACATATAATAGATTGAAAATTGAATGATTTAAAATAATAAATATTATTATAAATGACACTGAGTATCTTAGATATCATCGCTGCAATGCTACGATTCTAGTAATGCATGAAACTGCAATGCCGACATAACAGCGGCATTCAAGAGCAAAGAAGATACAAAAAAGTGTTAAATATATTGATTCAAAAAAACATTTGGGCCATCATCATCACCTTTTCTGAAGTTCATCTGTTCGCCATCAAAGAGTAAGAGACTTCCGACAGAGCGAGGCTTATCCATTAGCACATGAATTGTTTCTAAAGCTTGGAGACTTCCCATCACTCCTGTGACAGGACCAAGAACCCCGGATTGGGAGCATGAACCTACTGTGGCTGGTGGAGGAGGCTCTGGAAACACGCAGCGTAAGCATGGTCCACGAATTTTCTGTGTAAATAATTATTTAACTGTTGTAATACAAGACAAAAATTTTGATTAGTTTTATCTTATTCACTATTGTCTAAAGCAGCGGCTTCCAACCTTTTTGCTATTACACCTGGCAATTTTTTCTACGCTTTTATTTTTTAATATATGTAATGATATAAACATGCTATTTTTTTAATTTTGGCACCTTCCCTGGCAGTAGTCCGCGCTTCTTGGAAATTGCTGGTCTAAAGGTATACAAAAAGAAGCTAAAACAAAATTTTAATTACATCAAGTCATCTCAATCCTTAAGATACATAAACATGCATGTTTTTGATATGCAAACGAATGGCTACTAGCCAGTATGTGTAAAAAATAATCTATAAATTACACATATATCTGCACTATAGGATGATTAGTATTTTTTCTATGTAATTAATTAAAAAAAAGATTTATTATAAAGGTATCTTACCATATCCTTTGATGTGTAATTGTAAACAGTCATTTGCCCTTCCAATTTTAAAGCAGCTGCTGATATGAGACACTTCTTAGCTATAACACAGGCATCATTCAGTAAATATCGTGTTACAACATTATCTGTTGCATCTATTACCAAATCAAACAACTCAATCAAACTTAATGCATTTGTAGAATCCAATAGCATATGGTATGGAGTTATTTTAATATTTGAATTCATTCTAGAAACAAATATAAGAAACAAAATACATTAGATAATTCATTTACACTATTAAATATTTATTAATATTCTTATTTAAACATATACGAAGTTCTTCCTATAAGTAATAAGTTAGTAAAGAATTTTGTTTAGTGATATATAACTGAATTTGATGATGGTCTTGAGACCATGAGACCTTTTCGAATATGTGGAAAATCGTCTTAAATCCTAAAAAAGTTATGAAATGTTTTTGTTCCAACCTTCTCAATGCAATGACAATAGAGTCCACTTTATTCTTGCCAACTGTAACTTCTGAGTGTAGAATTTGTCGATGAATATTTGATAAGTCTACTTGATCGTGGTCAACAATTCCAATATGCCCTAAAAGACAAATATAGGTTATATACCAATAAATACAAAATTTTCTATGAAAAATTGTGAAATCAGTTCGATACTGTTGTATGGTAATTAGTTAGTATTTGAAGATTAATATATTTAAGGATTTCATACTAATGGAAGTAGAAAAAGCAGTAAAAGTCATCCACATTGATAGTGTAAAAATATAAATATTAAGTATAAGGATATCATTGCTCATAAATTATATTCATTGCAATGATTATATGTGGCTGGTGGCTAGCAAAAAAAAATCCAGGATATAAATTAATGGAAACAATTAGTTAAAAAGATATACCTAGTCCGGCCCCAGCCAAGTATGCAGCAACGGGGCATCCCAATCCACCAGCTCCCACAATAAGAGCAGAGCTGCTCATCAGAGTTCTTGTTACTTCACCAACAGGGGCAATTTCTGAAACCAGAGACTGTCTGCTGTATCGCTCTATAGCCCATTTTGGAAGGTCTTGCACATTGATGACATTTTCAGTTGGCTGAAAAAATATTTGCAGCAATTATTGTAATTTTGTTTTTTTTTTGTCATATAAATATTATTAAATAGTTTGGTACACAGAGAGAAGAAACTATTTCTATTGCAGTGTACTTTCGATTATCTGTAGTAATGCTGGCAAGGAGGGGACAGATAATCTAAAAACAAGAATAATCCGAACTAGCAATAATATTATATTTCTGATCCAGATTATTATTTTACATACCTACTTAATACATATGATTTATTAAGAAAATCTGTAATTCTCGTTTGATCTTAAGAATCATTTGACAATTTTAGAATATTAGTAAGAATTTTTTTTTGAAAGAAGTGCTATTATATCGTTATATTCTAATCCTCTTTGGTACATGTAGTCCGACAAAGTTTCAATGGAAGTCAGTACCATCTTGCGATAAATGTAGTTGATAGTGCCTTCTCTTGTATTCTCTTCCTCTTCTGTTTGAATTGCAATAGAAATAATAACAGCACCACTCATGCATTGAAAACCTGGATAATTTAAATCGCGATCGAACCATTCCTCAATATTTTTCTCATCGATATTTTCAAAGAGTTTAAAATTTTTCATTAATTTGCATATTTCAGAAATATCATCAGTCTTATTCTCTTCGGAATCAAACAAATTTATTTCCACAATATGAAGAATTTTTCTGCAAGTTCGAAGAAGTGTTACTGGCTTTATTTTTGACTAAGATTGTGTTATTCCTTGTGCGGCATCCATCAATTTTTGTAAAAAATTGATTACAACTCGTCGTCTTCCTCAGCAAGAGTTTCAAGAAGACTAGTACAGTAAAACCGTTTCATTGATGATATAACACCTTGGTCTACGGATTGAACTACAGATCTAACATTAGGTGGTAAAATTTTTACAACCATGAGGCCATCGTTTGTTTTCAATACACTTAGATTAGAAGGAGAGTTCTTTATTAACACTGCTTTCTGCGCCAACCCATTACTTTTTATACATTCAGCAACACAATTGTTTTTGAACCAATCTGTGAAGATCTCTCTAGTCATCGAAGTTTCTTTTTCATTATAATAATCAACAGGAAGATTTTTCATTTCAGTCTCCTTAAATGATCTTGGTTTTTTTGCTTTTCTAATTATTAAAAGTTTCATTTTATGAGTTCCAGATGCATTTCGCAATATATAACTGTAATGCGCTCTTTTGATACTTTGAGTCCTAGGGTAGACTTTTCTCTTATTGAAGTGGGTGTTTTCGTAGGTGAGCAATTCCAATATAAGGCTGTCTCATATGCGTTGTAGATTTGATATGGTTACAAATTTTCTAATTGCAAATATTTTTGAAATTGTATGCAGAATTTATCAGAAACTTCAACACAGCCACTGAGACGTACTCTTTGTATTGCCGAATTCCGTACCATCGCTTAACCCTTTATGGAGTATAGACGTACATGTACATTCGTGCGCCTTGACGCTTTATTTTCAAAGCCATTCTTTTATTTTTTCATAAGATGTTATTATTTATTTTATTGTATAATATTAGACAAATCTATCAACAATATGTGGAGGCCCATTATAGTTATATCATATATTTTTAAGCTAGAAAAAAATACATAAATATTACAATAAAATGCGAAAAAAAGGTTGACTTCAACATTGAAAAATTCCCTTATGATTTCTAAAGAAGCGAAAGATTATTTATAATGCTGTTCAAAAAAACATAAAATGTCAAATAAATCAGTCATTTGGGTTAAAAAATTTTCTCAAGAGGATAATAAATTATAATTTTACGCAAATATTAAATAATTAGCATAAAGTGGTTAGAAAAGGAAAAAAAAAAAATTTGCAAAAAAGGTACATCTATGTATAAAATTTCATATAGTAAATAACGAGCTTCTGAGAAAAAAATGTTTGTTCACATTGGGATGCAGATGCAGTTCATATTTAAATCCAAATGGATTACTCAAACTCGCACTTTTACATTTTTATTTTGATCATTTCATATTTACAAAATCTAGCACGGATAATCGTGAGTATACTGTACGTAAAGTAAACAGACATATTGCCCTGTGAAGTAGTGCTAGTTTCTATTGTATTTTACTATTCTAAAGGAGAGGGAAATATTGTAATAGACTTACTAGATTGGCTATTCTGTAATTATTTTTAAACATCACATGGGTAATATCCGAGCATATGTATTATTTCCTCCAAAGTGAACGAAATTTGTCAAAAGGAAATTAAGAAAATAAGGTACTAAAATAATGTCAGTCAAAGAACAGAAATTGGCCCAACTGAATTTTGAATTCTAGAAACTACCGGTTATCCTAAATATCTGCCTTATAATTAAAAAAGTGAAAAAGAAAACTAAAGATATTCCACAAACCATTTGAAGCTGAGTCTCTTGAAGAAGTGCAAGTTGTTCCTCTTTTTGTTGTAATATTTTCTTCAATTCCTTTATCTCTTCTTCCAAAGTTCGTGTATTCATTTTAATTTTTTTATGATTACTTAAGTGTTAGTGATAATCTATTTGCTAATGTCCTAAAATTTATTCCAGGTATAAAACTAAACTCTCAACAATTCGTTTGTTTTGACAGAAATGTCACATAGACCATAAGCAGCCTTTACCGGTATATTTGTCTTTTTACATTAATTTGTTCAGTTTTTACATACTGTGAATAAATTATATTATGTCAATCGTAATCTTTACGTTTTAATAATCTTCCGAAAACTATGCTTATAGGCCAGTTGTTAGGGACCAAAAAGGTACCAAAATGAATATTAGGTGAATGAATATTATATATACTGTCAGTATTAAATATGAAAGGAAATTAACAGCATCGGAATACGCGATTTTTTTTGGCGTCGTAAAGCGAATTCTTAATCACTACGATTTCTTGTCTATGCTGAATTCTTTCAAATGTCATAATCAGAAAACGCGCCTTTTGGCCACAAGTTTCCGATCACCTGGTTGTTGTTGGGAGTTTTGAATTTACACCGGTATTGCGTTTCTATTACAGTAAAATGTTACAATGGAAATGCTTTTTGTGTGAGATTATTCCTTTTGTCTCTGTATGATTAGGCTTAAGTGTGTTTAGGCTGTGTGAAATATTTGTACGTTCTGTTTCTACACTAAAAATATTTCTTGTTAAAAATGAAATTAAATTGTGAAATTGCGGTTTTCAATAGACTTTTGCCGACCTTAAACATTACCGTCCCCAAGAAGCGTGCTGTGAAATCAGTGCTAGCGCTATGCAGGGAACTGAAAGATAAAACGTCGTATTTTCTCATGATGTCTTCGACGTCTAATCTCGGCACGAAATTCAAAGTGAACGACAATATTGAACAAGTGTTTTGTAAATATTGCCACGAAGGAAAGGCGACTATTAGATTTAAAAATCCGGCTAGTGACATCCACATCAACGCGGATCCTCTGCAATTAAAAGTTTTTCTAAAAGCATTAAAATTTTCATTGGGTGGCGATACTGAAGGTCTGAAGGATTTCAATTTATCGAACATATCCGTAGTAATGAAAAATACAACAATTAACAAATTAATCATTACGGATATTTATAAATATCCATCCAAAGGTCTTCCCAGAACATTGACTCATCTTCAAATCAGTGGAATAAAAATGTTCAATTTTAAAAGAGAGATTTTAATGTTGAGGAGTTTAAAGATCCTTGACTTGAGTGATAACATAATACAAAAGATACCACCAGAACTTGGTAATTTATTGAATATATATATTTATGAGTATTTTATTGCATGATAACAAATAAATTTATACATCTGAATTGAAAGTAAGTAAACTAAAACTGTTCAAATGTATATATAAAATTGTCCATATGTATTCGAACATTAATATGGGCGGTGCTGTAAAAGCGGATAGACTATTATGTAGCACTATTATTATGCATATATTATTTCCAGTCGAATCATCTTTCCTCAGAGGAAACGATTGATTTTTATTTTAGTTTATTTATAATTATTCAATTGAAGGTAGTCTACTTGAAAAGTACTTTATGTATCTGTAGGTGAAGTAAGGGACGTCTGAAAACACAATAATGTCTCTTTTCAGGAAAGCTGCCACATTTGCTAGAATTGCATCTAAATAATAATGATTTGGGATCTATTTCTTCAACAGATTGGAGATGGATCGAATCTAATCAGGTTATCACTATTTCAAAGACTATTTACTAGTTAAATATGAAATATTTTTAAGTATTCCTTACAAAATATTCTATTCATATAAAAATTCACATTATAAAATAAGTCAGCTTTATATAAAATCAGTGAAATCACCATAGTGCCGGGGTGTTGGACCAGTTGGCGCTGGTTCTGGGTAGGAAATAGTTTCATGTTTTGTGGAGCTAGTATTTATTATAAATGACAAAAAAGCATATATATTATTACATTAATGTGTGTTACAAAAATCTGTGTAAAACTGTGATAAAATATAGAATTTAAATTACTTCTGTAAATTTTTTTTTTTTCTTTCCCAAAAGGGAAACATTACTGCAAGGCCAACCGATATATTGTCAGGTAGCTATCCTTTGACAGCTACCAACCGCCAAATAGAAATGCATTTAATTCATTTTATAATCTGATACAGTCGATCAATATGTACACTCCATAAGTGGAGTGTATGAATATTTGCAATGTGAGAATTTATTTTCATAGATCGATTCTGAACTTGTAATTTGGATTTTTTTAATCATTGCAGTTATGAGATTTGAACCCGTGGTCTCTGGTGCCAAATTGTGTCTTACAATCCTACCGTTTTTCTTAATTAAGGCAGTTATATATTGTGTGCGTGCATATTAACTCGGCCACCATGGCAACTAGAATTAGTACAATTATAATTATTGTACATGGGTTTTGATTATAGGACTTTGCTTATTAAATGAAATATGTTGTTGCTTTTTAGATAAAATGTAAATTAAGGCTCCTCGACCTGAGTCAGAATAAGTTGGGAGAAAAACTCCCACATACACTCAGAAAACTCACCAATCTTGTCACACTGAAACTGGACCATAACGAATTGACATATTTACCAAGAGGAATTGGAAAGATGACAAATCTCAAGTATGTTTCAATACTATAGCATAGCGATTCTCAACCGGGGGGCACAGTGTCCTTCAAGGGAGGCACAAATCAAAAATTACTTTTGGGGGGGCACAGCCAACACACATTATGTAGCCTACTAGGTACGAAAGTAGAAATTACAAACAAAAAATGATTGACGAATGTATGAAAGTAGAGATTTCAAGATAGGGCAAGGCCCAAAAAAACGGGAGGTACAGATTTTTTTAACTTTAAAAGGGGGCCACAGCCCCAAAAAATGTTGAGAACCGCTGATATAGTATCAATAATTATAAGATAAAATTCCAATACTTTTTAAAGAGATACCATATTTCACTTTGGGACACAACTTTTGTTCTCATGCACAGTAATTATTTCATATGAATGCTATTTGTTATTTTAAGCATGCAAGTTCACACATCGACTAGTAAGGGATATCTCTGACAGTCTGTTATTGCAGTCCCTGGAATGTGTGAAGTAATAACTCGATCATACATTTTTTTTTACCAAGAAATTTTATTAATATGAAAAGTAATATGTCTATGGTTAAATAATTTTTACAGTATTTAATACGTACATTCCTTGATCAACTAAAGTAATTGTGAAATTAATTTTTATTTATTGGGCCCTGCCCTCTTCTCACAACCTTATGGGAAACCCCATTGTTCAATCATCTAAAAAGCACATCAAGGTTGCAAAGTAAATTTGGTTTGTTGGTAATGCATTAATAAATAAATGATCTGTCATCGTGATCTATTTTACAATCAAATATGAAAGGAAACTGGGACATAATATTACTATGAATTTGGTTAATAAATGAAATTGGTAATACTGTTAGTGAGTTGGCTTTTTTTCAGGTTACATTTTTCAAACAAAAATCTTGTATTTCAATTATCAGAAATTTTTAAATTAAATATGTACCTGTTGAGTGTAAACTGAAAATACATACATATTTATTTTTAATTATTTCATTATCATGGCCACCTTACCATAATTTAATTTATTGTAACTATCGAAAATAAAATCACAGATGACTAAAGGATCATTTTTTAACATCCGAATTATATATTATTACAGGTGCATGTGCATGCAGAGAATTTTTGTCATATATTGTTTGGAATAATCAATTTTCATCTTTTTTTCAGATATCTGACAGCGTCTCACAACAATCTCACATCTCTCCCCGCTAGCTTACATTTGTTGAGCTTGGACTCGCTCGATTTGTCATCGAATTCTTTCGATACCGATACAGCTCCAGTATCTTTAGACTGTCCATTTCGTTTGGGGAAACTGGTGGATATCGCTGGCTGTCAGGTTTTGAAAAAACAACTACCTTACTGTAAACGATCGATTCCTTTCACACTTGTAGATTATTTAGACATGTCATATTATTGCAGATGTGGTTCTCCCACATTAGACTTTGTGAAATATGACAAACAAAAATGTAACCTAAAACAATTTTGCCGTACAGTAATTTTAGAAAGCAATGTGTCTGATAGTGTTTATTTTGATTATTATTACTGTTCTTCTAAGTGTAACAATCGTTTCAATCCATCAAGAAAGTTTCGACCCATTTAGATTCACTTCTGGAAAGTACCTGTTTTATTATAGTGAGCAAAATGTATGGAAGTATTGAGAAAAAAGACTTGAATGCATTATATCTTTTACCGCCTGCAAACTTTTAAGCTGATGGTTGCCATATGTTATAATGAAAAGGAGATTTTACCTGGTTTGTCTATCTTCTTATCATACCTATACCTCCATTTTTAGAAGTTCACATAACACTGCGTAAACACTATCCATAATTATTAATATAATCAATTTAAGATTTATCATTATTGTTGACACGACCTACTTTGGCCTAGTCAAGTAATGATCTCTATCAAACTCTATTAAGCTTAACTGGCCCTCTGTTGACTTTGCCCATCATCATGCAAATGATTTTTTTTAAATTCTAAAATGGATGTTGACAGCAGTTAAAGTTAAAATAACAATATATTGACAGGAAAAGTGTTGTAAAATTGTGTTTATTAAAATAAAATATACATATGTATACTGCCTTACCAAGTAAATGTCTTGCATAATTATGATTCCCTATGCAGATGCTATGTGTTTTACTTAGTAGGGTAGCATATGTTTTAACTGTTACAATCATTGGTCATAAAAAATACAAAAATACAAAAAATCATAATAAATTATTTCATAGATGTGGTGTGCTTTATTTTTGAAATGTAAAATCTTATCCTATAACAGTTCCAATTTCCATTTAAAATCTTGTATCACGGGTGCTATTCTTATATGTGGTTCTGTAAAATAAAGAATTGTTATGAATACTTTGAGGAATATAAAAATTATACATACCTAATTATCATGAACTATAATTTATTAAATATGCAGTTTCGAGGAAGAAATCTTGTATATTCGAAACCTAACATATACTTATGAAGCATGGTGCTTAATACAGAAGGGAAAAAATCTAAAATCTTTAAGCTCACTATAAAATGGAGCTTGCATAAACTAGAAAAGCTGGAGTATCCAATTAAACAGCAAAGTAAAAGTAGGTTTTTAAAGGTCAAAGAGCAGGCTGTGTAGAAAGAATGCCAAAGTTCTTGACTATTAAATAACGAAATGAAAGTGAGAAAGTGGGGGTAACATACAGAAGAAGATAGAAACTTCTGGAAACTGGAAAAAACTGGCAAGATGTAGGAAGTTGAATTCCACCTTGAGATGTAGAGATATAGTGCCGAAGCAGAAGATTTACATATAAGTAAGCCTTCTTTTATGCTTTACAATAATGAAAAAATGTTTCATATTTGCATTAATAAATAATATCACTCACCTAGTGAAGATGCAGCATCATAGTTGATTTGGTCTTGTGCATTATTGGCAGCATTTCCATCAATAGAATCAGACTTGCTTGCCTCCATTAGAAGATCGTGGGTCCATATCTGAGGGAAATCCTTCACCATACACTTCAATAATGAGTCCAGTGCAGTCTGAAATAAAATATTTTTTTTATAAATGTAACTAAGGAATATTTTACTCTCCAAGCAAGAGCTGATGTTTGTGACTTAATCTACAATATATAAACAGTTATTCCAGCTCCCGCAATGTAAATAAAGGTTCATATGCTTAGTCTAGTGGAATACTATGTACTAAAGTGGTTTTATAAAAGGGGCTTTTGTGAATCCTCTTGAAAAACCCAAAAACTATGACACCTAATGAAGACCTCGAGACTCCAATCTAGGAATAACATTTTTGTGAAGTTATTGAACTACGGCTATCTGGTCATATTTTTTTACTACATACATTCTAAAAATTGGTGGTGTTTGTATTTAAATAATCTTAGTAAGAATATGGATTTCTTCTCAGTTACACAATAATGAAACAGTCACAGTAAAAAAACGATCGTAGGTACATCTTTGTTTATACTTTTTCTATACAAGCAAACTATTTAAAACACTAATAAAATATGTAACATGAAGACCTTTGAACAATTCATGAAGTCTTCATTCGAAATAGTAACCTAATACAAGTAGGTATGAAGTGTTTCTATGTTCTGCATGCATCTCAAAGAAAGCAATCTGAGAACTCATTATAAAATGTCAAATAAAATATATAATTGCTCAAAACAAAAATATGGTTACAAGTTCGTTTCTTTGAGATATGTGCAGAGGATGGAAACATGTGTGTGGATAAGATACACCTTAGAGGGAATCTTGATAGTCACCTGTAATTGTGCCACCAGATCATCTTTTCCAAGCCATTGCAGAATGTGATTAATTTCAGAAACATCACGCCTCATGTCAAATGTGGAGATAACTAGCACGTGCAGGGCCCTTACTAATGCAACGTCTTCAAAGCGTGATCCTTCTTTTAAGGATACCAGCTTGCGTTCATGCTTGCGGCGATTTTTACTTGAACGGAAAGTACGGCTAGAAAGGTATAAATATTTTCAGCATAATATAGGTAAAGTGGTTTTTTTATATAAAAGAATGATGATTTTACATTTAAAAGATTACTTGAGACGGAGCAAAAAAAAATCCAATAGCAATTTGGTTTTAGTAAATTTGAATCTAAAAATAGTTTTTACCCTGAACTTCTCGTCCCTGTAGAGCTCCTGACACTGCTTGTATCAGAGAATAAATCGCAATCTCCCGCAATTTCATCATTGTCTTCATTCAAAGCTTTAAGCAGTTTGTTTTGTTTTACTTCAGATAATCTCAGCTTTTGATTAATGAACTGCTCATGGTGTTGTGAAATTAATGAAGTGTAATATTTGTATTGCTCCAAAACCACAGGCTGTATTAAATTTTCTAAAACAAAATAAGCAACAATATATCATTAGTAATGAATTCTTTTCCATAGGGTATTGTATGGTATCTTTAAATTTTTTTGCAATTATTCTTATACATGAAATTTTCAAAGAAATCGTGTGTAATATTTGTTTATCATAGATACATCAAAAA
>JAGVSQ010010750.1:0-12703 GCA_022683975.1 Rhyacophila evoluta
TCTTAAATTAGTAACTATCATTAGTGAAATTAATAATAGGAGAACAAAAATATCCTTAATATAATGGAGTTAACTAGCAAAAAAATAAAATCATTAATCTATTGGGTTTAACCTATTTAATTATAATGAATATAATTATAATTTTAAATAATTTAGAAACTTATTTGGTCAAGCCATAATATGAAGAAATCATCACGACGCCGCAAACTTTTTGAAAGAAATAAAATTTGCCCTTGTGGCAACCGAGTCGGATGGCCCAATAACACTACACCCGTCACTCGCTTTGCATCCTTCCTGGTCACGTCAGGGTATTTTAATTTCGTCGAATACATCCTGCGAATAGTATGACGGTCTTGCAGGAAGCCGAAATCCCATCGGTCAAGAGATAAGCAGGCTTTGCATTTGGTCCAAACCAAATACATGAGCTGAGTCATGATTTTTCTTTATCCAGTATTTGTCTTCTGAGGATTTCATAAAAGTCTGTTTTTCTGGTTGATATTATATTAATTTATTCTTCATTGGACCCGCTGTTGTTATAATATTTCAGATTTTGAAATAACAAATGGATGCATTATTGACGCGAAAGTTTGGTTTCATTGCGGTCATTGTAAATGCTGAAGCGTAAGGACGTATCTTAATACATGTTAATATTTCAAAAATACAAAGAAGTAGAAGATTCTCTTATATCCATATTAGCTTTTTTTATTGTAAGTTATAGTTTTACTGTCATTTGATATGTGAAAAAAAGTTGCTCTTTACTTATCGTTTTGTCGTTGAATACCGATATCCTTTATACCGCATATACTTTGAAATTCATTCGGTATTCAAATAAGTAAGCATGATATCCTATAAAAATTCTCTTATCGGGTATATTTTTTTACATTTCAAAACAAAACTGAACTTTCCTTTGAAGCGAACTTGGAGCTTTCGTATTATGTAGATTGACTTAATAAAAAGCTCTACACGAGCAGCTTAATTTTTCTATTTTTTTCTTCATAACGGGCGCAAATTTAATATAGCTTAATAGCGCACCGCTAGTTTCTTGCACTGAATATTATGAACTGCAGGCCTCGTAATGGAAAATATCAAACATGACATTCTAACACATGATGCAAATGTATTATATTTTAATCATTAACTTGACATTAATTTGGTAATGTTATCATAGCATATATGTATTTAGTTATTTGTGTATTAAGTTATAAGTATTCTGATCTTTTAAACTCTCCACCGCTTAACGCTCATCCCAAGACGTAATCTGGTGCATTCTGAAGAGTAGCACCATTAAACGTGTATCAGGTTTGAGCTATGAGATGTCACCTAATACTTTGAAAGACAATCTTTACCCTTATTTCAAGTCGGCATCCGTATATCGTTATCACGGATAAGTCTGTGATAAATATATTTCGGAGGGAACATGGCAAAAAAAGTACGCGGTGTTTTGTGACTTGTGATAATGACTTACACTGCAAATATTTATATCAGTCTTCTTATTCCGTCTCTTATTCCACCTGTCTGTCGCAAGCTCTTTTCACTGAAGTAGCTTCAAAGAAGCCGTATTTTTTAACAGAGTCCAATCACCACAGTTTTTAGACTGCCATTCCTACGTTTTCTTTCCCACCAGCAGAAAACGAGCTCTTTGGCTGTTCGAGAGTTTTTAATCCTGAGACATAACCTCTTTACGAAAATCAGTATATTCTATTTTTATACTTATTTTAATTTCAAATAAGGAATTATTATTTCTGGGTAATATCGTCAGCCGAGTTTTTGTGTATTTGAATAAAATGATGGCCAACATGAAATAAAGCCTGTTTGGATAAAATATGGATATCCATAAGCATGCTCAGCAAATTTATCAGAATAAAGATATATTCTGATCTATTTGGCAATGGCCCATTTGAATACTTACACAGCTACACCTGGATGTATTCGCTGTTTTATGTGAAAATATTTACGCTGAAATCACGGGAAATATATTTCCTTTGTGCTTTCGAAGGGCGATAAATGAAATGAAATGAAAAGGCTAAAATAAGTATCCAATCCTTGGAAATATTTCGATAAATAAAATATTGTCTTTTTACTTGCGAATTTTTTCCTAAATTATGTTGAATTTAGTATCAATAAATTTAGAAAAAAAATCTTACTCAATTACGATTCGTTTCGGCTTTAAACACAACACACTTGTGTTTGTTGCTAGATTGTATTTTTTATATGCGGACATTAAATTCCCCCAGTATACTTCTGAAGGTCTTATCTTTTTACAACCCAAGTTTTCAGCTTATCCTTTTAAGTAGAAATGTTGGTCCTTTGGTTTCCCTCTGCGATAACACATGTACAATAATGACGTCTTTGCTAAATGGGCTCCCCGAGAAGCTAGGATTGGATTCATTACCATCAGAAAATAATAATATATATCTTAATTTCCTTTTATAAGCAATAACACTCTCCTATTGTTTTACATATTTATTTTAAATCGACGAAATATTTGGATGTTCTATGATCCATTAGTATCGTGCTTATAAAATACTTATATGAGTATGCATATTTTAAATATCCGTCGAGTGCGGGCACTTCATATTCTTATTATTATGGAATTACCCCGAAAGCGATGCGTGTGTGTATCTATCTACCCCAAATCATGTGAGTTAAATTCGTTTGTGTTTTTGTTTTGCTTGACATTATTTAGGTTGGAAAAAATAAACATTATTGGTTGCCAGAAATATATTTAATGTTTCCAATATACAATGTGCTTTTAATAATTAAAACCCTCACCATTTTTTTATTCTAAATACTGATAAATCGTCCTAAAATTTAGAATAAATACAAAATAATAACATCAAAACAAATATTCTATACAGTAGGAATAAATCTAGTTGACTAAGTACTATTTAATTTTATCATATGACAAATAGTGTCCCTATTATTTTACTGAAATATATTGTTTGAATAATATTGTATACTATGTCTATTTTATCTTAATATTTAAATATTGATATAATAAATATTTGTCGTTGACATGCAAAATTAAAATATAATCAATACTCTCATTTCCTTCTCTTTTCACTTCTGTAGTTTGTTTCTGTCGGCTTTAATATTATGCACACCTTCGTAGCAGGATTCCATAACTTCAAATTCCTCAAAAACCATTTCCCCGAATTTGGCCGGATTCTTTTTTTCTGGTAGGCCGTCATTATTTACATAGTAATATTTCTTCTCAAATGGTATCGGCTCGTTGAAGCTTTTTATCGTTTCTGCTACAGTTTTCTGTTCTCCATTCATATCCTCGCTAGATACCGTATGGGTTTCTAAGTTGGTATCATTGCTCAGATTATCATAAGATTTTTCCTCGTTTATTTTAATTTCTTCTGCATTTTGTGTACTGATTGCAAGATTGGTTGCTGTCCTAGGGTTGCCCTTTTCTTCTGTGATCACGTTTGCTAATACAGTATTCACACTTGGGCTTGGGGAGTGGGCTAAATCCATTTTTTTGTTTCTGGATACTTTTAATTTGTCTATAGTGGATTCTCTGATTTCAGACGATCTCTTATTCTTTTCTGAGCTGATTATACTATTTAGTTTAGATTTCTCTGAACTATTGTAGATAATTTTATCCTCTTTCCCATTACAATCGTCCTTCTCCAGGTCACTGAATGGAGATGACACCATTCCTTTTCTATAACTCTCTATCCTACAGATTTTAGTTTTTACAGAATTATCGTTGTCGTATATTATCGGTGGGTCATCAATATTGTGCCCATGTTTCGTTTTGAAATTTCTTCGTAAATTATGATCCTCTCCAGTACCAGCTAATTCTAATCGACTGCTACAGCTATTGGATTTAACAAGCTTAAATTTAAACCCTAGGTAACTATCGTTTTTAGAAATTCCATTTGATACCTGGTCTTCGTCTTCTCTGAGATCATTTTGTTCCGTCATCTCAGCGCAAGAGCAGCATTTACTAAATCTGTCTGCATCCATAATAGATAAGCGATCAGTTTTGTGCTTATCAAGTGTAGCATTAAGGCATACACATTTCGAGTCAACACATTTAGTTTGACAAGCAGAACAATCTCTACAGCAGTTCCTTTGAAGTCCTCTAATTTCGTCCATTATTGCTTTTGTCATGGGACTTACTGCAGGTCCACTATGTTCGTCTAAGACTTTTCCGCCGTAATAAGTTATCGATGTTCCACATTCTCTTATTTTTTGTAAAATATCTTGGCTTACATATTGGCTTTCGTAACAAAGACTCGGATTCAGCGATTCACACAGGTACTCTTCACTAGAAGAACTATATATGTGTTCATTATTAGCTTTTGATGACTGAAATGGGCTTAATGCATCGGTATCATAATCGTGATCGTTGTTGGAACTCAAATCTCCGCTTGAAACTCCGCTGGACAAGCTGGCGGAATCCCATTTTTTATGACCGTACGACGTATCGATCGTAAGATACCTCATAGCCTTTTTTCGATTTCCAGTTTTGTCTATTTTGACATCGTCGGTCAGGTTTTTGTGATGTGTTGATCGCTTAGTTAGGTTAGGCTCTGAATCTTCACTTGGGCGTCGCATTTCAAGAGTTCCTTCGAACAAATTTCTCACAGTCTTAACCGTATCAGGGTCTGGAAGTTCCTCTTCAATTATTTCTCTATTTACACGTATTGGGTGGTAAAAAAAATGTCGTTTTAAGTTCGATTGTTTGATCTTCCGTGGCTTTCCATTCAGTTGGTCATCTTCTAACACCTTATCTTCACATTGCTTAGCTGTTGCTCCGGCTATGCGACAGTTGTTAGGTCGTTTGTAGGATGTGTTTAATCCACGAGTTGTTTCAATTTTTGTTCTTACAGGTTCTATTATAACAATATTGTTGTTTACTAATAGTTCTTGAAAACTGTAATCTTGTAAATATTGTAGAAGTCCATCGAATTGTGCTTCTTTCTTATAGTTTGCAATCATGCTCTTTTGGAATAAATCCGATTTCATTACTTTATATCTGATATGATCAAAATCAGCACAATCTTGATCATAACTCTTTGATTTAATTAAAGTTGCATGAGTGACATCACTGTTTTCATTTGTTTCTTGGTTGTTAGATCCTAACTCAACGATTTCAATGTCCGGGGAAAAGCTTTTGTATTCTTGCTTCTCAGACTCTTGTTTTGTGTTTTCTTTTTCATTTTCTACTATGACATCTTCAGCAATTTTGCATGCTTTGGAGTCATATACAATTGTCTTTAGCGTCGGCTCTTCGATAGTAGACTCTGCCTTTTGTTTTTCTGGTGCATCTATTTTCTTCCACACATCAATTATTTCATTTTCACAAGTTTTCTTTTTAATGCTGTCCACTATTTTGACTGTCTCAATAGATTTGACTATATCTTCAACGGTTGTGACTGGGTCCGGCTCTTTGATATCAGGTAAGAATTCTCTTATATTTTCTAGGGAATCATTGCATATGTCTTCCAGTTCATTTTCATCACCGGATTTATCAATGAGTTTTGACCAATAATTTTTGACGGAATGCAGTTTTTCTTGATACTCTAAATCAGTTTTAACTGCTTTTTCTACTTTCTCCGTAACATTATATACACTGGATTTAAAAAGTTTCCCATTCGATTGTTTATTTGCAAGTGTTATATTCGTTTTGATATTATTCCTGGATGGTGACCCATTTTTATATTGTGTATCGCCGTTTCCTTTTGAGCTTAGTTCGTCGATAAGATGGCGTTTATCAATTTCTGACTTTGTAAAATTATGACGGCAGTCCGTCACATTTAGTACTTGCGGGCGCGACATATCGGAGTCTCTTCTTGCGAGAAGCTTCTTGTCTTTAATTATGAGCCTTGCGGGTGGCCTTTCAAACTTGTTTTGAACTTCCGCTATTTTAAAACTACGTTCCTTTCTTACTCTTGGCACTTGTCTGGCGACATGTTTTTTATTTTGCCCTTCGTCTTTTAAATCGGGACTAAAATCGTCGTTATCTACAACTTCAGCGTTATCATCAGATATGTGATTATTGGCTTCAGTTTTATTAAAATACTCTATAACAGTATCTGTATATTTTGTCTCTGTCGAACGATTATTAAATTCAGTTGCGTTTTCGATGATCGGCTTGGAGATAGGTTTGACGATGTTATTTGACAGTTTACCATCGATGTAATTCGTTGAATTACATGTGACGGGAGGAGCAATTACTATAGTCTGATGCCCACTTAATGGAAGTATTGTTATATTATTTCCGTCTTTGATAGTGATGTTTGAATTTTTAATGTCCCTGGCTTTGAAGCTGCTGGCGCGTTGTATTCGATCAGTGTCTCTAAAAACTACGTCATATAAAGATGACGAGTGAATGCCGGCATTGGAAACATTCGTCGCTGAGTACAATCGATTTTCTGGACTCGGTGGTTTTTCGAATGAATTCTTTCTTATCGTCTCCCTTGGAGGACTGGGTGGCGCATGAGTGTCCAAAGATTTAAAATCTGGTTTAGGCTCCCTTTGCCGAAGTGAATAGTGTTTTGTGACCGTTGGTCTTTTTCTTCCGTTCACAAACGAATTTGATTTCTCAACGTGTCGTTCATTAGTGATGAAAGGATTGGTATGTTTTACTGCGTTTTCTATATTCTCTTCATAATTAATATCTGTAACGACGTTTATCTCAATGCTCTTATAATTGTTTGGTATTATTGGCAAGTCAGTAATCACTACGTTGTTGGTTAAACAGTCACTCAATGAAGGTAGTGATATTTTGTCTCCAAACACAGAAAATTCTCCACCGGCAGTTTCAGTTTTTCGATCAATCAAATTTTGACGTACTTCAGCAGCCGCTTTTGAAAGTTCGACTTTATTTTTATCCACTTGGATTATCACACCATCTACTGTTACAACTGAATTACTGTCATACGAAAGTGCCTTGTCTAACCCGGAAGTTTTGTTACTTGACGCGTCATCTGAACTACTTTGCTCTTCTGACTGATAGAAAGGGTTAGTGGAATTCCCCCTTGGCTTGTGGATTTCTAGTTCGTTTTTTTCTAGAGGTCGGTTTTTCTGAGCTATTAGATTAATACTGTCATCTCTTGTGTCACACTCTTTTACTTCTATAACATTCACTTCCTTAAGACTGGTTTCGTTTAATTCCAAACAATTTTCTTCTTTTTCTTCTTGTTCGTCCTCTGTTTCGTGTCTCACTTCCAACCTTTCAATGTATATATTCTTATCAGTATCTTTATCGCGCTGTCTTAATTCGGCATCGATTCTTTCCGATCGCCTCAAATTTTTACTTATGTTTATATCGGGAAGTGAAAAGTATTGATTCTCGATTAGTGTAGTAACGAACGGCTCGGTTGTTATATTTTTAGATGAACTGCTCTGTCGATATAAAGATCGTGTTTTGAAATCGTCGCAATCTAACCTCGCCTTATCATGGTACTGTCTACAAAGTAAATCATCTACTGGACGGTAATGCTTCTGATACCTTTCAAGCGTATTTTTATATTTAGATTTTGAATCGGTTTTAACAACCTTAGGTCGTGTTTTGTTAACTCGGGTATAAATAGAGTCTAGGTCGTCAAGCGATTTACCGTTGAAGCTGCTGGTAGTACTGTGTAAATTGAGAGGAATCTCTACAAAACTTTCACTGTATTTCGACTCGCAATATTCGTCTATCTTCTCAGCTAGAGAAAATGCCAAGTTTTCTAATCTTCGTGGTGGAGTATCTGGCGATGGTGGCGTCACTGTGACATACGATGCGATGCTTGTGTCGTCTAGTGGCTGGGATTCTTCCTCAGAGAGTGATGCGTCACAGCTCTTCGCTTTTTTATGTGAAACTTTCGTAATAGTCCTAGAGTTTACTTCTCTTTTAGGAGTACTGCCGTCGCACGACTCCTGCTCGTGTTCGTCACTCGTGGATCTTTCTATTACCCTAAACTCAGGTTGTAACTTTTGAACATTTGAGTAAGATCTATCGCTGTCAGACTCGCCTCCTTCTACGTACTCAGGCAAATAATATTCTCCTGTAGGGTCAAGTCCTTCAGAATTTCTCTCACTTCGAATGAAAAGTTGTACACTTTTTACTGCTGTAGAATCTGGAGAAGATCCCTCGTAGGTAACTGTGTGTTCCGCTTCAAAGTTATAATTCTTGTGAATGTAGTTTGAGTCCAAGCTGTCGATCTCGCTAGGATTTCGCGAATATGTCAATTCTTCTCCGTAGTGTTCTAGTCTTGGCGATTGCGTCCAACTTTCTGTGATCCGTGTCGAATGCTGACTATCGATGTCTCTGTATAAACCTTGGCCGTCGTTGAGGATCGCACCGTCGGGAGGATGGTCGGGATTATCTGAGATATCACCGTAACAGGAGCTTGTTGACTTGTTGTAAATTCTCTCCAAAGCTTCTTCTTTCGTTTGAAATTTACTCCGGATCAGCCTGGAAATCGATAATTTCAGTATGGATCAGTTTAATTATGTTTACGTTAGCAAAAATTTCTCGATATCGAAACAAGTTAAATAATATGTATTGTGTTATTCACCTATCTTTAAAAACTGGTTTATCAAGAAGCCTCGCCCTTGGTATAAGTGGCGCGGCACAAGCCTCTTCCCTGATAACAGCTAGCGATCTGGATCTCCTCAGCGGGGCTGTAGATTGTCGCCGTCCAGAAGCTCTGATTGCTCCTTGCCACCACCTCTCTTGTCCTCTAGCAGTCAAATGTCTGTAATATTCGTCCTCAAGTCCACCGCTTTTGTGATTACGCTGAATTAACTCGAAGCTTTCGTCTTGCAATTCTTGTTCTTGCCTTTGTGGGGTTCTACCTCGCTGTTGACCAACGAAGTCTAAATTCTCCGCAGGATTATCAAGGTATTCGATGTCTCGCGTTCTCGGTGGAGCTGGTGGCCGATAAGCGAGCTCTAATTCCGATGCAGATAGTTGACGGTGATGGCGGGAGAGGGCGCGGGCCGGCCAGCGGATCCGGTCCGCGTGTCGGTGGCTGCGCAGCGATACCGCGGAGTCCACCGAATGCCTGAAAATATTACAACAAAACTTTATTTAAAAAATGTAAACAATTCGATCAACATTCAAATTTAAACAAATGTTCAAAAATTAATATAGTTTCATGCTCAATTTCAGAATGTATGTTTACAAATTTAAAATAGTTTTAAGTTAAAATTACAACGAAGTACCGTATATTGAAGCTGTTCATTATTCGCTTCGTTATATGGTAATTCAATGTATTAAAAATTGCGTAATTTAAAATTATACAATTTTACTAAAATTCAAGCATTTGAGAATCCCAATTAAATAAATGCTTCATGAAGTTAGTCTACTTTATAAGTGAGGTGGATTTAACCCCATGCTAATCTAAACTAGATAATTCGATGCAATCCGCCTCTCCATGTCGGGTAAGTTTCATGGGAACTCTCATTTTTTTAATTTAAGGGTTAGTCAATGTGCAATTAAACTATTTAAAATTATTAGTATTTAGTTTAAATATTTACTGAAAATTATTTGTAATTAAATTTTGTCTCTACAACACGCTGATTTCACACAATAAATATTTATCAAAATCTAAGTTCTAGTTACTGGGGAAATAAAAATATAATTAGTATTGGATTCAGTATGAACGAACGGGTATTTTCATTATGTTTGTAAACGACATTATATGTTTTCCGGGAAATTAAAGATATCCCTTTTAAAACCTTGCAAAAATGAATACAGTGGAATGTCGATCTATTGTTCCCGCATTCGTCGTTCATATTTTATAGTTCCGTAGTGTTTTGTTACTGTACAGAAAACAGCTTATACAAAAAAAAATATGTTACATATTTTACATATTAATGTGGAAATGAAAAAGGAATAATCACAATGTATACAACTTAATACACATTCTAGCAAAAGGATGTATGCTGCAAATGCTCAATTAGTATCTAATTTTAGCTTTTATATTTGAAAAAAAGCCCGTTAAATTTATGGCCAGGAAAAGTCGACTTTCATTACATTAATTTTACTGTTTTTTTAAATTATCTACTTATTAAATTCATATCATATTATATAGATGCAACACCAGTTTGTGTCTTCGTGCATTTCGAGGATCTGTCTATTTAGTATTTTGACTATGGCAAAATTACGTTTTTGTTCCACTTATAAAAAAAAAATATTTGTGAGTGTTAAATTTTTATAATTATCAGCTTTTTATTAGGAGTGCTTTGGCGGTTGCACATCTTGTTTCCTTTCTAAAGTCGATACATAAATACTATATAAATCACAAATTTACTATATATATACTATGATAATTAATGTAAATACGATTTAATTTTAAATTAATCTGTTCATTATTTGAGACTGCTCCGCATGTATAGTTTTTTTCTTCGGTCTTTTGATAAACTAAGAATTGTGTTTCCTTGAAATTATAATACAATTACAAATCTTTTAGGAGTTTCAAACATTTTTCTATTATTTAAATATTATATAAATCAAGAGTATTATAACTGACACTTAGTATATTATTTGACTGTTTGCCAGCATTATAAAGATAGAAAATATTATAAGGGTTTATTATATGCTCCAAGGTAAATAGTCGATTTTCATAAACGAATTCTGATAACCCTATTGCATCCCACCGCTTTGCGAAGCGTTTGCAGTTACGTGGTCAGTCTCCTGGGACTCTGAGTACGTTGCCTTCAGTTTCTTAGAAAGAACACTCGGCGGGCATCTCAGGATTACTGAGTACAACTGGGGAGCTTTTGCAAAAAGTTTAAAGTGTGAAAGTATTGAGACAGATTTTATTTTTCTTCGGCTCTGCACGTTATGAAAATTTTACTATCATTTTGCCACGTGAAGTATTGTATTACGTGTATTTATTTGTGGATTCTATTGGCATTTAGATACACACCATCGAGATATTCTACCCATATTCAAGCTTACTGCGCCTAAAATCTTTTATACTTTGCTAATATTAGAAGAAAGCTGTATTGTAGCTTTAATATCGATAATAATGACTCGGTGAACTCTGACGTAATGGGAGTTTTTAAAGGTCAAAATCGTCAATTTAAAATAATCTGAAATATTTTCATATAAACCATTAATCACATCTCAAAATTTCGACATTTTCCCTAAGATTAAAAAAAAAAAGTACATGAAGGTATCTACTTCACAATTTGAATGCCGAAAAACGGCTCAGTGTCGATAGAATAAAGAATAAAAAAGGGATTTGTTTTTTATGACTTACGTGAAAACCTGCTTACCGATCAAAGCCTATGTACTCATCGCTCGGCTATGGTGTACATACTGACACGATCCCCGCTTGGACAAGTAGTTATGCTATTTTGATGAACACACACGTGTGTGTCGTCCTCATTGAACGAGTCAATAATGTATATTGTGTAACGATGACGTTATTCACGTAACTTTATATTAAATGTATCTATAAGTTGAATTCTTGTTGCCCAATCACAACGACATGATGTTCTGTATAATTCTCACTTTGTGCAAAGATGGCAACTTATCATTTACATTTTCTGATAATTTATGACACGGTGTTTTTTTTTTTTTTTGGCGATGTCAAAATTATCGAATTGCTTTAAGAAAAAAAATACCCCTTTATCTGAATGTATGTGCAATTAAATTTATACATTTTCTTTTGAAAATTTAAGCAAGCAAAAGAAAATTTATTCAAAACACAAATTTTCCTGACCGAAAATACAATATGTATTGTATGTGCAGCCAGGAGGTAATTTAGGCACGAACAAAACAATGATAGCCTTAAGACAATGCACCACTTAGTTGTATTTGTGCATTGTAAATCAGGGCCATTGTTCATATGCAGAGGCCAGTATATGGTTACGACTAATTACGAATGCATCCAAAATTTGCATTATACTATATACATGCAGATTAATATCACCAGGCGGCCGAGCTGGTCTCAATGGCGTTCCATCATTTTCCTTTCAAAGAGAGTTTTTATTTTCAAAAGCAAAACAACGAGAACACTGCATTTACTTCGCTGAAGGATTTTATTTCCCCAGAGTATAAACACAATAAGCCATGCGATAGAGATATCCATCGGCAAGAGGTGAAAAGGTGTTAAGGTAATAATTTGATTTCCACAATAAAGAATTATTTTCTTTCTCGATTTTTGTGAAATGTACGTATTTTTTCATTTATCTTAATTATTTTGGGAGATAATAACAACTGTCCTTATCTAAAATAAAAATCTTCAAATCTCTCGCGATTGGAATATGCACTACGGATGAAAAGTGTTGAACGTCGAAATATATCCTACATATTATATCAAACCAGATTATTGACAGTCTTTTTAGCTGTCCAGTAGATGGATAGTGTACCAAGTTCTCGAATGGCGGAAGTTAGCATTTATGGCAGTATATAGGAAGACGGAGGATACTCTATACGAGTATCTATACTGGTTTGTATTAATATCAGTTGTATGTATAAAGAACATACATTTTAAGAATTGTTTGCAATTATTTGAACGATTTTTTACATGTCATTTAATTACCATTTACTCTATGAGACAACACATGGATCTTCGCGATACTTCTCTGCTTAAATATAATACATACATATTTGACGATATTGCCTGTACTCTGGATCAGAAAACATAATAATTATTACACGTATAACTTATATTGATTGTGGAATATGGATGCTTTCTTATTGTAGCTTAAAACTGAGGAGGAATATGTATTTGGCGACGCA
>JAGVSQ010010751.1:0-12702 GCA_022683975.1 Rhyacophila evoluta
TTTTAAATATATTGTAATTTTTAAAACATGCGTGGTTTTTAAAAACCAAAAGTGGAGCACATGAATCTGCATAATATGATGATTAGTTTTACGATGGTTGTCAGCCAGCCGCTCAATGTATTGAGTTTCCAATTTTGCATTTTCGATTCTTTTAAAATCACATTACAGTGGCGGAAGTTGAATCTCTGACCTCCAAAACAGAAGCGCGCGTGCTTACCGGTAGGCCACCGATTTATACAATAACATTCAAAATAAATGTGGGACTACTTTTACATAAAGTAACTTTCATAAAAAACGCATAACTCAAATTTTCGGTTAAAAATTTATATTTAAAAAAGGTTTTTATATAAAATATTGAATTCTTTTTATCAGTTATTTAAAATATTAAAATGATTATTTTTATAAAAAGTCCTTCCCGACCAACTCGCTTGATCTAATTTATAGCTTTATAGAATCAAATAATGAAAAGTCTTCTACACTTTGTGGTGTATTCATATTGTATATAGGCTAAAATAATAGTGTTTCAGTGATTACCACGCAGTTATATGCGAAGCTAAATGAAAGCTTTTATGAAAATAGTTCATTTACAGCTGAAAACTTAAGTAACTTTTATCTGCGATAAATTTATTTAAACATATATTTTTTGCAAGATGTTGCCATCTTGATTTAATAAATGTCACAATGAATATCTTGAGTATAAAAAAGCAGAACTAAATAAAAGCTTATAAAAAGAATGTCAAGTATTTGATGTCATTTAATTACGAAACGCAATTTTATCCAGAATCTTAACATACGCAACGAAAATAATTAATTCAATTTGTTTATGTGAATATCAAGATAATAATAATATTAAATACACATATGATGTTGTTTTATAACACTGGTATCTAAAGTTACTTGTGTTGTATAATCTAAAAATCTCTAAAAAAATCATTGAAATGTGGAATTTTGTAAGAGCATTACCATTTAAAGCAAACATTAATAGCAGTGATAAAAAATAATATGAGGAATATAAAAACAAATTATGCAATGAACGCAAAACTACGTTGAATAGACATCTCACTAAACAAGTAAATTATACAATTTTCATTGTAAATAATATATACTAAAGTGCTTAAATATAATATATATATTTTTTTGTATTATATCAAAACTAAAACTATTTTTCTTGTATTAGTTTGATATTGCCGTCATCCGCAATTTGTATTTAATACATTTTTTTAAACATTTACCACCCACCTAGTCCTGACACGTTCTTGCTCCCGAGGCGTAAATATGTTAAGCGTATATTACTTTATGGCCAGGAATGTTTCAGGATATCTCGCACACAAATATATATTTTCTTTAAGTTACTACTTTTTTAATTAACATTATGCCATTGCTTAATTATTTTAACTTTAATATTATATATCTAGAGAATTTAAAAAAAAGCTGGATAAGCCACAATAAGCCCAGATGTAATTTTTTCATAAACAAACTGCTGATTTTTAAATATCATCGCCAATATTGCAGAAACGCGTAACTCGATTTTTGAATTTATCACATTGTAAAGTAAAATTTTATTTCTTGAAATTTCTCGTATCATTACCACGTTTTTATACTAGCATATATATTTATAACATGATTGAAATAATGTGTTACAATACAAGAAAATTGCAAAAAATAAAACTGTACTCAGAGTCTTAAATCCGAAAATTAAGTTACGTATTCTTGCAATATCAACAACGATATCTACATTTTAATAACACGATGATTTTAGAGCATAATTGGATATGTTTAATGTGTGGTTTTTAAATATATTTTTTTCTTGTAACATATTTAAATTGTATATTCTCACAACTATGCTTATGGTACTTCAATTTACGAATTTAACTCGATATATAAGGATTAATACCAACACCACAGGATAATTATTGGTTTAGTATTAGTTTAAATGTACATTTAACGTGTTTTATAAGATTATTAAATACTCGGGCTGGCCACGTTATTGCACTTATTTACTTTATATCTACCTACCTCATCCTGACACCCAGTCCTTTCAGCGTATCCTGAACCACACGAACGATAAACTTATATCAATTATTTGGCCAGAAAAATCAGTCATACAAGCATTTGTAGAAGCTTGATAATTTTCTTATATCAAATAGATTGAAAACAAAAGTTTTCATATGAAAATTGTAGTCTCCGTAATGTAATATTATGATTTCTTTTTATTTGTGGTGCAATAATAGGATGTGACTCAGTGATGGTCGGGTTGACGAGTACATACCAGGTAAGAAGTACTACGTACATTTGGTCACGGAACGGGCAATAATTATTATTACCATGCGAATCAAGTGTTATAGATGAATAATATTATTTATAGGTATTCGTGTAAAGCATTACCAGCGTCGACCCCACTCCCGACTGAGATCAAAGTTGCGTCACGCGGGCTTACTTTGCCCAATTAATGAATGCTTAACAATGTGGATGTTATTGGAAAGCGCGATCACAGATATTTAAAAAAACGCCTAGAACAAAAAAAATATTCCAGAACAGGAACTCCGTAACTTCATCAACACCAATATATTTAAACATATAAATATAAAATGAGTTGATTGATTGATGAATTATTCTTTAGGCTTATTTTTACCATGTCTGCGCCAAAAGTAGAGCATATGAATCTATATAGCATAAAGATTCGACCAAAGAACTGGATTATATATTAATCTGCGCAATGCGAAGATATATCTTGATAATTTAGTTGTCAGCAAATTTCTCAAACCATTAGACTTCCTGTTTTGTATAGTTGGATTTTAAATTAATACTAATTGCTTTGAATACACTATTTAAGCAGTATACTTAAGTACATGAGAGCCTAAATCTTGGATTATTTATATTTACTCGAGATATTCCCGTTAAATGAAGTAGATTACTTCTCATTGTCAGGACTTTAGGATTGGCTTATTAAAGTATGGCGTGGGTGTATGGTGGACATGTGAATTTAATAATAAGTGAACAATTGTAACGAATTAATTAGAGTATCGTGACGTTTATGAGAATATGTTCAGTAGTATCATATTTATGTAAGAATACAGGACTGTCTTAGTGCACGATAGGTAGATGAAACAATGAACGCACACAGTACCCGACGAGAGGATTGGAAAATAAATGAGAAAGTTTTTATCAGGCAGTGGAATATTTTCGAAAAACGATTATGAAAATAAAAATCATTTTTCATAACTAGACATTTGAAAAAATAGACAGCTTTCCGTTCTTATCATGGATAATGATATATCTTTGTTTATCATTCGAAGACAAGCACTATTCTGAAAACTCTTTTCCAGTACTTGAATTTCCATGTACTCATTATCCATGTTCGTCCACTTATGGATCTCAGTATTATATTTATTAAATTATGTACATTTACTGTAACATATTATGTGAATCTATGGATAAATAACAAGTAACTTTTAAGGCTGTAGTAATAAATATGTCGCAGCGAAGGTTGCGTCTAGCATTATTCAATTATTTTCATACCAAGATATTTTGAGTTTAAGAATAATACAATACGAGAACATTAAACAAGTTTTAATGTATTTGCTGTTCATAACGAAAAAAAAATATTTCATAATGGTTGTTTTAAGCTGTGCTTAAATTAATCAGACATTTTCTCAAATAAATCAGATTTTGAGATTTAAATTATATTGTAGTGAACAAAAATATTATGCAACGGTCTTTTTTTATTTACGCCATAAAAACTTGGGAAGCATAACACTCCGTTTAACAATAATTAATGCTACATACACAACTACTTTTTTACGATCTCAAAAAAAAAACATTTTTATACCAGTATAAAAACTATTCAATACACGGCAATGCGTACGTACAATATTGTATTACAATAAGTTTTCATCATCAAATATAGAAGAGCTTTTTACATAAATTTGATTACTTGGTATTTTACAGTGGAAGCTTTTTTGACTTAAATTGTTTTAGACATTTTATATTTTTTAAGAGTTTATCTTCAATTTTAAACATAGTTAAAAATATATACCGATTACTTCGACAAAACAGTAACAAGATCCATTCATTATTTTTATATTATACTAAAGTTTCTTTTTGTGTAATAATTACTCCTTTTACTTTTTTTATATAATATTATAATAAATGTGTTAATTTGTTTTAGCATGAAAGCTACACACTTGTGCACATGTATATTGTTATGGTGGAATATTTTTTTTATTATAATTATTGCTGCGTGAATTTGTGTATTGTATATATTATTTCGTATAATATGAATGTTTAATAAATAAATGAAATATGAAAATTTCCTTTCTAAACGTCTTGTCACTTATACATAAATTATGGCGTATTAAATATTGAAATGAATTATAATTATATATTCTCACATTAACTGTTGAAAATAATATTTTTAGATAATACAGATTAATTATAATCCACAAAAAAGATTCTTCATAACAAGGATGTGAAATAAATATTATATGTAGTTTCAATGGTTGTTTATAATTTATTACACCTTTTTCATCAATATTTAATCAACATAATTATAAAAAAACGTATATTAAAAACTATTATCAGATCTTATTCTAAAGTAATTGAGTAATACAGAGTAATAAATGTATATTTTGCATCATTCATATATCCAACGCTACAGACTGATTTTATGAGGATTGATCGTTACCATTCAAATGACTTGTTGGACCATTGTTCTGAATGAAATTATTCATTAAATGTAATTTTATTTATACAGATTTTTTTTCTAAGTGTGCCTAACACTGTCTGCAAACGAGCAGATATTTCAGTAACAAAAATTAACGAAGACGTACGTAATTAAATAAATTAACATTAACACACATAGGCAGAAGTGGCAGGTAAATATTAGTAACAAGTAACAGGATACGTAACGTAATTTATAAATATGTTAAAAACGATTTAAAAATTATGGTTTTTTTTAAATTCCCATGCGCGATTTAAAAATATGTAATTTGATACAAAGAAAACAGGAAAAGCTATACTTATTTATGAAGATATCAACTTTGACTAGTCGAGAATTAGCACCGTCCAAAACACATGAATTAATTTATATTTACGACCCATAAACATTAAATTTGACGACAAATTAATATTTAATATTATTTTAATTAATTCAATCGTTTTATTCCGTAAAATTCATTATTAATACATCATCGACAAAAGATTATTAATATTTACAGCTTTCCAGCGAATAAAAAATACATATTAAAACGTAGCCGTTCAAATATTGACGTATTTATATTTGGCGACCATAATATCATTTTGTTCTCCACTTAGCAGTATTTATTACAGTCTCTATTATTTGCACAATTATTAAATTGAGTATAGATAATAGGTGCATTAATGACATCTTAAGTCGACATGCAGTTCTAAAAATGTGGTATTTTCAATTATTTATTATAATTCACATTCTTCTCCTGTCACACATCCATTAGCCTTGCGCTGTGTACATGTATACTGTCGTGACAATGCTTGTGCGGTAGTGGGACAATTGACCGTTGACGCTGTGCCTTATGTGGCTGTGACGACACGATACGGCTGTGTAACTATTTCATATATTTTAACTTAAAAATATGAAATGTTTCCGTTAGCGGATATTACACACACTGAAAAAAATAAGTTATAAACCATTGCGTAATGTAGTTTGATGACTTTTTAGAAGGCCAGCAGATCCTACGACTAATGTTAGGTTTACATGAGTAGACTGCGTCCGTGCAACTGGTTATCAGGCGATAAGCCATACGGTCGTATTCGATTGTGACCAAAATCACTTGCGTCAAATTTGTTTCAAATTGTTCAACATTGTTTCAAACGGCAACCTGCAGAGCGGTTGAAAAACACGCTGCTGTTTAATTATCATAGCTGCTGTTATTATTTTATTATTTATAAAACTGCTTGAATAAGCTTGTATATTATACAACACATGTCTACCCGGTAGCGTAGGAGTTAGTGTGCGCGTCTCGCATTCGGGGAATGCAGGTTTGATTCCCACATCTGCCGGATTTAAAAAAAATGCAGCACTGGACGCTTATTGAGTCGAGCAATTTTTTGATTACATATTCCAGTAAAAATTAGTCAAGATATGTCTTCACACTGCAGATATCCATATACTTCATTTTCAGAGCGGATATCTTCACACTGTATAGATCTATATGCTCCACTTTCGGAGGAAAAATGGTAAAAAAAAATAAAAGACGTATTATACTATAAATTAACTCCTCCCAAAGGATGAACAGCAGCGACATGTGCGAAAATGTAAAGAAGAAGGTTTAGGATTTTTTGCATAAACAACCATTTAGCACGCAAAGCAGTAAACAAATCAATTTAAAAAATATTGAAAACAAAAATGAACACAGAAAAACATGTTATTTGGGTTATTGTATACAAAAAATACTTGTTTAAAATGTTTTTTTTTTACAATTTTGACATAGTGGAATAAGTTCACTTTGAAAATACAATTGTAAATATATTTGTATTTTACTGTATTAAGAATGTATGCGCAAAAACAAAAAAAGACGTAGATTGTCAAAATTTGCATAGAACGTTATTAAATATATAAAATACAAGACGTGCCTACTGTTTTTAGTTGATATTGTTTATTCGACCTTATTGAAGTTATCGGACCTAATACAAAATAATATAATAAATCATGTATCGTACATGAGTGAATTTCAAATACGATATTAGGTTCCGTTTTAGTACATCGCCCGGGGCGAGATCGAGAGGGGCAAAACTTTGGGTATTATTACAAGGGAGGATCGAACCCTCTATTCTTTGTTGTGCTGCGGCCGTGTTTACCCGCGCACAAGTAGTCGCCGTCTATAACAATAATTTGCATGAAAGATGAGTTGTGAATTACTAATTCCATCTATTCGAGAACTATTAGTTGATGATACCGTGCTACCTGAAAAAACCTTATCCAGTGGCAGTAAAAACATAATTTAACACTTTTAATAAATTATTAAAAAACGTAAAATTACCATTTGAAATGATCAATTCAAGATGAATCATTCATATGGAAATATTTACACAATATGTGTGTTGTTATTGCATAAATTTAAACCAGTTATAAAAACGACCAAACTAATTAATCTTCACTATTACAAGTCACCTTGCTAATCAAGTTGATAAGCACGCAAGCTTGCAAAAGACTCGCAACAGGAGATCGCGGATTCAATTCTCGTAGATATATACATATAAATTATTACCCAACACATGACAATTTTAACTATTGACTGACAATCGATTCTCGTAAAAAAAAATATGCCAAGATGTCTTCATACTGAAGATATTGAAATGCTACCCATTTGGAGAGGAAACGGTTCGTCAATGTATTAAATATAATCGTTGTTTGTTAACCCTTTCGTTGCAGAACTTTTTATACTGCAATTTTACATGAACAATAAAAATAAGGAAGAAAATTAATACCGCTTAGTTAACTATCTAGATGACATTAGCAATGAATATCGTATAACCCCATGAAAAGTTATGTAATACTTTTCTTTAATGATGTGGGATTAATACTTATTGAATCTTAGTAGTATGGTTGTCAGTGGTTATTAAATGTATTATTGAATAGGCACACATAATAAACTTTAATTAAAAATTCATTTCCCCATACCAACTATTGTTAAATGTCAATTAAAATTTTGTGTTTCAATATTTAAGTCTTCATTTTTAAGACGCTCGGTAACAATTGTCCCTTTTAAATACAAATATGGTTCATTTAACTACTCGTACATATTATTATATCAATTGCTGGCACTTCATCAAACAATAGAACAATTGTCTATAAAATAAAAACAATTTTAATTAAATAAACATTCGTTACCCATGACAATTAATATGACCCTTTTAATCAAAGGGTTTTCCATATACGAAGATATTAACCCGTCTCATGAGGTAACCACCCAAAGTTTTAGGATATTTTGCTTTAAAATAATCTTATACTTCAATATTTTCATCGAATTTAAGTCTTATGTAAATTTTTCGCCTCATTAGGCTTTATCGGTCTTGTGATAAGGATACGCTCCGATGCACATCTATGATACGTCACGCGATCCTTTCTATTTACGGGTTTTACTTTATGAACCAATCATAACCAAGACAATACATAAAATTTTCTACATTACTAATATACCTTCTCTATGACTTTCCAATGTAGTAGTAGATTAATATGGCTAATAATACACACTGTAAAATATTCTAAAGTAAAAACAGGAAACATTTGAAATCAGTTCTACGAAATTAAAACAAAACTGTTAGTTTTCCTTGTTTCCATTTTTTCACCTTCCATAATATCAATGTTGAATAATGAAGGCTTTGAATACTTTCAAATATTCATATATTTTGGTTAATTAATATAATATAGATATGAAATTGTACACGCAGAATTGTTCCGCAATGTCAAATTAAAAAATATAATTTTTTTGCCTTGGGCACAATTTGTACAACACGAATGTATTGAGTTTTAAATTTAATGTATTACTTAATGGGTGACACATCGTTAAGTAGTTATAATATTGCAAAAATACGATTATGTTGAATAAATGGAAAATGAAATGTTTTGAATTCATTTATATGTTTTATCGAAAATTCATTCTTTTGTATCAATATTTAAGCATTTGTAGAGTCTTTTTCTTGTTCATATCTTATTCTTACGTGGAACGTATGACTACCAAGCGGTGCCTTCAAAATGTTCTGGCATCCACCAATGCTTTACATTTTTCCAAATTATGCGAGTACATTTAAAGTCCGACAAATATATATTGTAGATAGAACTCGATAGTCTACTAAAATGCTAAAATTTCTCCAACTAAAATAAAAACAGAAGAGAATTGAAACTTAAAAATATGTTTAACACGTGTCCCAGTTAGACTTTTAAACAACTGTAGGTGGGCAAATATTAAAAAAAAGTGACTTCAATACTTTTTTGTATTTCATTACACATGTAATTCATTGGAAATTATTTTAATTAAGAAGAGATCATTGAACGATTAATTATTTTTTATACTTTTCATAAGCGCCGCCAATGGCCTGGATTCAGAGAATTTGGGTCGGGATTTCAAAGCAGACTGTAGCCTAATAACAAGCGTCTGCAAGAGTCCTCTTCGGAAATATTGTAGCTAAATGCATCGTTTAAGAATATCTAAATCCACAAAATAATTCGAGGGTTCATTCAAAACTTAACGAGGGACATCACGGACGTATGAATGTCTGCATTTGCGAACACACCACATCGGCGCCTATAATTTTATAACGTATTCTGCAAACTTACAAAACAATACAACCCCATATTAAAATGAAAACATTATTTTTATTGGGTTGTTTATACAGTTTTATTTGAGATAAAGGGTGAATCATTCTTCTTTTCTGTGTAAGCAGCACCCTTAAGGCAAAAATTAATCGGATATCTTATATTTTCATTTAACTACATTATATTGAAATTAAAATACTCAATAATAGCACATTCTGTATATTTTCAATAAGAATATTGGTTCCAATAATATTTAACATATAATTATAATATGAAAAAAAATATATTTCAGTATCTGAGCAGAACGCTGTCGTAAAGGAAGTTTAAACTAGTGTATATAATATTTAAACTACTATAAATTCTAAATGTATTAGCAACATATAATTGGATAATTATTTTTGTATGATTAAGACGTACTATTCAGATATAAAAAAACAGTAAGGTACGTCATTTACAATATCTAATATGATTAAATATATCGTCGTCAATATTGTAGAGACAGGTAACTTGATTTGTTGGTTTAAGTCACTTTGTAAAGTGTATAGCTTTCTTTTTACAATCTTTCGTATCATTGGAATATATTTGTAACAAAACAAATGTTTATAAAGCATGTAAAAATTATGCGTTAATGCAAAATTGCTCCAATGATACCAGAGATTGCCAAAAATAAAACTATACTTTACAAAGTGGCTTAACCAAAAATATCAAATTACGTGCTCCTGCAATATTAGCCATGATATATTAAATTATTTTCTTGCTATAACTCCATTACAAACTCCGATCTCAATTTGATAAGTATGCAAAATCCTTATATTGTGTAATTATTAAATTATTATAGATATAAATCTGTGTTTAAGTAAATCTTTTAAACAATTTTAAAGAGTACATAATACAACAATGAAACGGGTTACACGTAAACATAGCAATATAAACTATACGGTGTCCCAAAATGAGTTGGAATTTTTAATTTAACGGCACTTTTACAGCAAAATCAAAGTAGACAATTTTGTTTGATATCTATAAGTATTTGGTAGTCAAAGTTGAAATCAAAGTATGTAAAGATACATAATCGAACTCATAGAAATACATTTCAAAAATGATGAAAATTTTGCAGAGAAATAATGTCGACATATTTAAAACGTCAGCTCAATTTGGGATACTCAATATGTATATATAACTATTTCAGTACATAAAGTGTGTATACTTACAAATGCAGTTTGAGTCTGTTCAATAGATTCGGTAGGTAACTTATTTGAAGGATAATTTTATGCTTAAAATGTTTTTAAACAACCAACCGGTCAGCTACTGTGGGTGACATCTTTATAGATATAATACGTATCAAAGGTGTCGCTGTGTATCAAATTTAATATGCTAGTTAGACGTATGGGTTTTATTCAATTTGTGATAGGTATCATAGCATATGGTTAGTTACGCGTACCTTTCTTTCACCTTCGTTATTTTCATCACGTCTTTGTAATTTTGGTAATTTATCCTTAACTAATGAAGTGGACAATGGCCATCCGTCCTTTTATGTAGTCATTAAATCTTAAAGGCCGGCTCGAAAAATATTTAATTAAGTGTATAGATTTTCAATCGGAAGCATTATCCTTGTAAATTTACCGAAGATACGTGAAGTAATGTGTGAATTGTATTGGCAGTAATAAATCTAATGCTGATAAGTTAAGCCAGTGAGAAATAAACTCCCATGACAATTTACTTATAAATATGTGTATACTTTCGCTTGAACCATTTAATACAGATATATATTTTTTTTTTAAATAATGCAGATAACCCTCTAAACACTTCCACTCCAAGAATACGCATTTGACCTCCATAGTCGGAATCTTGTTAATTAAGAAATATATGTGTCATTGAAGGGTTTTACTAAAAAACAAATACCAAAACAGCAAATAATTTTCTGATCTGTGGATCAAAATCAAAACACGTGTTAACCTCGCATTCACAGCGTCTTTGTTAATTAAGCAATGTGACGATTACACATATCACAATATGGCAATATTTCATCAACGAGCAAAACTATTTATAATGATTAAAATCATGTTATAATATAGAAATATTTAAGGTGAAACCAATGATGATGTATATATACAATATGTAACAATTAATATTTAAAAATGAAGTCTTCTTAAAAAGCACCAACTTATACACCATATAGACATCATACAATAAAGCAGTGTTTCTTAAGTTTTTTGGCCCGCAACCCTCATTTTCAAAAAAATTCAAAGGATCCTCCGAAGAATAGGTGTGTAAAGAAAAACATCACAGAGTGGGTGATTTAATTTAAGTCCAGGAGTTAATTTATTTTGCTTAGTTGAATTGAAACACTCATAGTTTTGATAAATAAAATATTTGGTATCAATAAAAATTGGCAACTTATCTTTGGTACAATTTTTCTGCGACTCTTACTTTGAGAATCACTGCAATTAAGTATAAACCAGCTGTTTTTAACATCATAAATATATGTAAGTCGATACTGTAAATGTTGTATTTTATTTGTCTCTTATTGTAACATATTTTATTAAATACTCATGTACTTTTTTTCATTATTTAAATTTTAATATAGAAACACGTGATTAATGTTTTATATTGTTTTTATTTTGATAATAGGATGATTGCCCAAAGAAAATCTATACCAATAATAATATTCGACTTAACATGTAATTACTCTTGTATCGGCAAATTACTTTATAAATTTTAAAACATGTTTCATTTGCAACAAAGTTTATTAACATGTTCAGCAAAAATTTAAAAAACATGTTAACGAAAATTTTCCACAAAAAAATATACCACATCTTTTACGCGTCAAAACAAAATGTACATTGGACATAATTGCCAAGAATTTCATTTATAAACCGGAGAAAAATTGTGTAATTAGTATAAAATAAATTAAAATTATATGGGCGTGCACTTACTTTTGACACTCGTTATATAAATAATACATGTCAAATCTCTTTATAACGAATACCGAAGTAACGATATTTCCAGTATTACGTATTTTTTTTTTTTGTTGTCCCGAACAAACATTCATGCAATGTCATAATGTTTTTCCTATTAGTTCCTATTATTCAGTAAAACGAAAAAAAGGTGTTTAATTGAATTTCAATGGGATTCGACCTGTGTATTGTATTTTCGTGTCATATTATATCACAAATGGCAGACGAGCATTCTACCACTTTTGTTTCCCGGTAGTGTAGTTGGTAGCCTGCGCGTCTACTATTATAAGTCAGATTTTAAAAAATCCAAACAATGCAGAACAGGATGCCCATTTGGTTGACCAATTGTATGTTTTTCATTCCTAAATGCACGACTATCCTGCCAGTAATCATGCCAATGTGGAGAGCAATGGTGATGTTTAACGAGATTGGCTCGGATATTGATATCTTCCACCT
>JAGVSQ010010752.1:0-12702 GCA_022683975.1 Rhyacophila evoluta
ATAATTTAGAATTTAAAATCAATTTCTATCAAGCACCATCAGTCAAAAATATTAACTAATAATGTATATATTACACTCTTGTTATATTTATTATAAAGTATCTGTTATTTTGAAAGCTTTTGTATATCATGTATTTCTTCAAGATTGATAACAAAAAATACTTAAGAATACTGTTCAATGTCAAAAAAATATTCATACTATAATGGAAAATAATACTTATTTGTAAAGAACGTTTCGTCTTATCGGTAAAATCTCAATAATATTCCATTCAAATACAGCTTTTTCATCACAAAATAGTATATCAATATCATTTATCTTAAGGATATCATTTGGAGCTTTGTCATTTGCTTTTTGCTCGACATCCCGCCACAACCTTACCATTTCAGGCATATGGGTTTATTTTTGGCAGCAAAAAGCCACTATGTAGTAGCAATCGTTCTTTATTAATAATAAAATACTATAATTCAACAAAACCAAAAAAATCCAGATAACAATACGTATTTGTTTAAATAATCACGAGATTATTTTTAGGCATAACATTCCTGGATGACTCAATTTAATTTTTATTCGACATATACAAAATTCATAACAAATGTATTTTGATCGATTCTTATATTTGGTATTTTATATTGAAAAAGTTTATCATAAAAAGTAAAATATTAATCATAACGCGTTTTTAATATTATGTCTTTTACAACACAATACAAAAAATGAATTAATACTTAATTAATAATTAATAATAATTAAAATAATTTAATATTTTTCATTAAGCATTTATCTTAATTAAGGTGTTATCCCCAAAACGTTCTCAGCTGAATTATACTGGCATGGCCTCGGAGGATGCAAAGCTACCAAGCTAAAAGTACCACGTAGTGGCCGTATGCTCCACACAACTAGAAGACACGGCAGAAAGGAAGAAAGATTTTTTACATTATTTTAACCTGGTTGTTGTTTAACTCACAATGTCAAATTATAAACCAATTTCAAACAAACTTATTTAAATAAATAAATAATAATAGAGAGATTATTTTATTCTTTTAAAAAAATAAAGATTCTTGGTTTCGAAACATAATAAAAATAGCTGTTTTTAGAATAAAACAAAAATATAACGGAAATGAAGCAAACAATTTCCGTATTTTTCAATCGCTATGTATTTAATAGCATATATCTCCAAGTATCCAAGAAAATTTACCCAATCTTTTTTCTCTTTTCTCATCGCAAAGAGACACTCTTGAAGACCATTGAACCTCACCAACTAACTCATCCACATTAATCACGAGAACATACGAGAGTATACGATATACGAGGTTGTCTTTTGTGAAAATAAAAAGTCACTAAATGGACCTATTTATGAAGAAAACACCAGACTTTATGAAAAGAAAACTGAGATACAAACAGTGTTGTAAAGACAGTGTTGTAACACATTTACAAAAATATATTAACGTACAAGAATATATCGATTTAAAAATAAACATGATTTTTCTTTACAAAAATCAATAGTTTAACTATGATAAATGTTTTATTAATGCAGAGATAGAACACGCGCATGATTTCTAATAGTACTTACATGATATGTGTATTGTTTTATTTGTTTCAGTAAAGTAAGTAAGTAAAAAAAGATGTATATGTCTTCTTTTTGCATTTTTATCGCACGCTTATTTTTAAATTTACTTATTTTTTATTTTAATAAAACAATAAATAAAATATTAATAAGCATCTAGCACGACGTCTCTCTTTCTCTTCGGTACCGTACTTAGTAGTGTGCGTGCCTAGACTTCTGGGGAATGCGAGTTCAATTCCCAAAACTCTCGGATTTTTTAAAATCCGAAAATGCAGGAATGGATACCAATTGGGTTGAGAAGTTGAACAACAGACAATACTCGTGAAAAATAATTTGTCCAGACGTCTTCACACTGTGTAGATTTACATGCTCTACCTTGGGAGTAAACATGGTATAAAGAGAACTATAACTTATAACTATAAATATGTTTTGAAGATAAGTTTTGGACGGTGGAATGATTTTGTTCGAAATGAGAAGGTAAGAGAACGGACTATGCAGCCACCTAGCACTGACAAAGTGAAGCTGCGACGCTGGATCTGGCTCGGCCACATATTGCGGATCCTACAGGAAAGTCTGAACCAGACCTGCTCATTTTTTAAGCCAACCGGTCGTCGGCGTCCCGGAAGGCTGCTAAATACTATCTATAGAATGTATTCGGTGGAGTTACGGTATGCAGGTATGATCTGGGAGGACGCAAGAATACTGGCGGGCGACAGGGATTCTTGGAGGCAGCATGTGGTGTCTATATACTCCACTGATGGAGCGAACATGGAAGGAGAATATGTTTTGATTTTATTTATTGCAATTTGGTAGAAATTGAACACGAAATAAAAAGCATTTATTCAAAATTTGTATATATTTTTTAAGCTGATTTATATGTGTTTGCAAAAGTGTGTTCAAATTGAATTCAAACACGCATATAATAAAATTAAGTACATGTCACTTAACAGTTCTACCGTATGAGCTATACGAATATTCTTGTACGTTGAATATTAAGACACCAAAAGTTGCCGAAAAGCTATAATAACTGAAGAACTTTCCCAAAAGCTCTGAAATAAATAAACAATCATTACACGTAATATAAATCATCACAGCCGACTAGAAATCCCTGCCAAGCGGTATCTGTAATACTTTACAATGTATTATATGCCAGAAAAAGGACAGAATAATTTAATATTATATAAAGGCTTGATATATTATATGTTCTCATGGCACTCGAGTATTCCCCTGTCAGCGGGTTTTCCCCTCGAAACCACAGCGAATGCTAGCACCAGACTAGAGATGAGAAGTTGCAATTTTTACCTCTCACTTTCTACACTTTTTGCACCAAAATACTGATAAAGTATGATATAAAAAAATGATATAATAATAATAAAAAACGACATAAAAATAATACACTCATTCTTTTTATATAAAAACTCAGTTAAGTATTAAATGGTTAGTATATAAATCGGATGGGGAAAAGAAATAGCTTTCTTTCAATATTCATAGTGTATATAACCTTATACACGTTATGTCAATATATTGTAAAAATAAGCAGAAAATGCCAAATTAGTATCTAAATTTAACTTTTAAGTTTGAAAAAAGCATAGAAATCATTAACAATCAGGAAAAATAGCTTCCACCTAACCAATTTTCTTGTTTTTTTTTAAAATATCTTATTAAATTAATATTTTACTTAATAAATAAAACATCTGGCTTAGTATTCATGGACTTGAAAGTTGTGCTAGTGTAATATTTTGACGTTGGCTCAAAATCATTGAATACATGTGAGGTGTGCCTCCTGTAAAATTTGTTCAGTGCGGGTTACATCTTTTTGCCTTTACACGGTCAAAATACAATAAAAATCATGTAATCAAAAAATTTTAGCTTAAAATGTTAAAAGCACAATTCTTAAAAATAGAAAATAAAAAAAAATATATATTGATGATCAATATTGATAGTATAAACGTTAATAGTATCGTACTTTTCTAAAATTATAATATTACAATTATACCAATACATGATAAAGTTTAATATAGTGTGCGTATTTTACAAATGCAACATTAATTAAAAAATATTATTTTAAGCAATATAGCCTAGAACAATAAGTTACGTGCTGGGCACAATCAAAAAAATATATACTATATGAAATAGTAAGTAATATAATAACGATTTTCAATAGAATATAAGCAATGGCAAGTTCAGCATATCTTTTAAAATCCAAGTACGAAATGGATTCAAAAGCCACTAGGCAGCCATATATAAAAGTTTGACCAAACTTTGTCAAAATAATACGTTATAATTTCTAAGTAAATTTCTCTTCTATTTGATTTTAAACTACCTGCAACTAGTGCATTATAAATTCAGTCACAGTTATTCTAATACTTTTGAATGTGAACAGTGCTTTGATAAATCTCACTCATATCTAGTGCTTTACATACAGTTTCACACTGTATAATTCAAAGTCTGAAAACTCATTTTTTTTTTCATTTCACAATGTCTTACAGTATTCATCACTGAAAATTGTAATTATTTATAGAGTTTTAGTTTTTTATCAGTACAAAAAAACTTTGAGTTAAATATATCGATTCTGGAGCTTGGATTAATAGTTTTTTAGACAATTTTATATTACTGATACTATGTGTCAACGACTGCATTTATTTTTTAATTTTACAACTAGTCACAATTTTATTATATTAAATAATATTGCTTATCGAAATATCAAAAGAAAGTTCAACAAACTATTTTATTATAATAATATATGGTTGAACAAAAGAAACTTTTTTTATCAGCCCATCTCTAATGAGATCGTTTCTCTCTTAGAAGAGCGTAGTTGAAAAAAGATCATTTATTTTTTCCCCCTCAGCTCAATGTTCAGTTAAGAAAAAGATAATAAGGAAAACAATGAGATGAACGTTTTTCTACTTCCCTTTTAATAGTTTTTACGTTCAGGGATACTCGCCAACAGCCAATTAGAAGATATGAGACAACCACTGCAGTGTTCATAAAGACTCATTTTATTTTATCGAGTTACAAAGTGACAATTTACAAAAATAAATTATTTTATCTTGAAGTTCAACAAATAATGTATTTCTAATAATTATTTATTAAGTATGGAGGTGAAATAAAAATCCAGTACCAAACAAGATTTTTTTTTGGTAATATTAAAAGCTCTATCGAAGCTTATTTGACTAGAAAATTTACCCTTTCCTACACTATTCATTCCTTATATTTATTACTCAATCGATTTCATTATGACTGCTCATTTTTTTGCAGAAAAGCTAACTCAGTGTGAATGGTCTAGTAAAAGCTTTTATAGTAACTCGAATCAGAAGAAACCCGTTGTTAAAGTATTGAATTAGTAGTGACGACTATTATACTTGATTAAAAAAAAAAAAAATTATCCATGCTAATAGCAAGCCCTATACCCAGCAAAACATATTGTATCATATTTAGTCATCTTGATAACGAGCGGAAAAAAATCTCTCAAATAGTAAGGCTATGGGCACGATAGATCATGCGGCGACAGAGCAACGGCGGTAAAACGACGGAATCAGAGATGCAAAATAATAAGAAAAATAAAAAAATGTTGCAAAAAGTATTTTTACAAAGCCATTCGAACATCAAGAGAATCATGAATCACTATATCTAATAATGTCTAAATTTAGTTTTCTATCTAAGTTTGAAAAAAGGATGGCTTATAAAAATTTCCAACAAGAAAAAAGGATTCCACCGAAACAGTATTTTTTAAAATCAAATATTAAATAACTATCATATCGAGTAAATGAAACATCAGCTTTAGTCTTTATGCACTCCCAAGTGTATCTATTTAATGCTTTGACTCTTGTTCAAAATCATTAAAAAACGTTTTTTGTGTCTCTTGTAAAATTTTTTCTATCTAAATTTCGTCCTTTTTTCTTTCCACAGACGAATCTTATAAGTATCCTAAAACTGACCTGTATTTACTTAAAAGAATCAAAAACATTTTTTTCTATAATATTAATTGTCATAACTTGCCTCTTTAACTTCTTGCCTCTTCCTACCGTGGTAAGTGATATACAATTTTATAAAAAAAACTCGAGGTATTAAATTTCAAACAGCGTCAAGTAAATTTTCATTCTAAGCTCGAACCAAACTTAAATCTTTTAAATAATTAAATAAAAATAATTTTTAAGCAATGAGCTTTTTTTATTATTTGTCAATGGTAAGTCCACTTATTCAAAATAGCTCCTAGATGATTTGACTTATGACGAGAAAGCTGTGGCTGGTAATCAAAAAATAATATATGATGGCACTGTGTGATTATATGATAATTAAAATGACTATATTGAGAATTTTGGGATACACCACTTAACAAAGTCCTGTTCTAGGGTAACTTCTGATATATGAAGGGAGTATTTTCAAAGAGAACTTATTTCACTACGCCAAATGCAAAGGAGAAGATTTTTAGCCAGTATTTTTATATTAAACAAACAATTACCATACAAACCTGTAACATATATCTATTTAGAGTTATGTTATATCGTTATTTTATTGAGTAAATACTTGTTCAAAATGCGCTATTTTCAATTTTGATAATATAATAAAATCAGTTTGGAAATATCTCTTTATATATAATTCTATTTAAAGTATGTATCGTCAAATAATATAAAATAATTACTCTTAGCGCTTGAGAATATAGTCATGGAAACGAATACAACATAAAGTCAATAGAAATCACCGCTATTTGCCAGTCTCGATAAAACCAGCCAAGAGAAAGAGAGAAGATAGTATCTTGGCCATTTGTCGAACGCCACTTGGTAGATTATAACGATTATCTATACTTCGAGTGATTGAAGGGTTTCTCGAATGAGATTTTTTACGCGCCGACTGTACTTTGGCTCGATGAATAATATGAACTGTCTACTGTTTAATAGTTCAAGATTAACATGAGATTTTTATCTGAATGTACACTTAACAGTTGTATGTCGAAATAGACAAAATATTTTTTTTACCACGTCTGCTCCGAAGAAGAGGATATGGATCTACACAGTGTAAGAATATCTGCTCCGATGGAGTATATGGATCACCGTTGGTAGATTATTTTATATAAGCTAATACCAATAAAACAAATGTTTAAACGTATTTTATTGAAAACCGAGAAGTTTATTTATCTCTACAATATATCATGTTTGGTTCTAAGGTGGAGCACATAGATCTACACAGTGTGAAGATATCCACTCCGAAAATGTAGTATATGAATCTCTTCAATATGAAGACGTCTTGACAGATTCTTTTTCACGAGAATTTTTCTCAGAAAATTGCTCAACCCGATGGGTATCCAGTCCTGCATTTTTCGATATTTAAAATCCGACAAATCCGGAATCAAACTCCCATTCACCTGCTTGATAGGCGCACACCCTACCAACTACACTATCGTAAAGAAATATTATTTATATCGACTATAAAAAAGAAAGCTACACCTATTGTTTTTAAATAACTTTTTTTTTCAATTGTATATATACACATTAAAACACGTTTTATCACAAGTATTTAAACTGAAAATGACGAATTATCTAAATGTAGATTTTTATTTTTTAAAAAAAGGGACTAATAAATTATTGATCGGGAAAAAAAACTTTTCCCAAATCGATTTTATTAGTTTTTATTATCTAAAGTATTTAGTTAATATCAAATAAGATTTTTAGTTTTCATGCACTTCAAAATTGTGCCTATTTACTTCTTTTCATCTAATCATTAATTTGACGTTTTTGTGTTCCCGTAAAAAAATATACGTGAAGCATGTCTTTTTTTCTAAATACAATCGACGTTATATAACAGTTGAAAATTATTTACATATTCGTTGTATAAAAACACTGAAAAGTGAAATGCGAGTAATGATTTACATGAAAGTTTACAGAGCTTATAATATTTTCAAGTTCAAAAATATATTTTTTGTTATTATTCAGCTAAGTGTTTGTCAGACATTTTTATCGATAAATAGCTCTAAATATATAAGGTTACGCCGGAAAAAGTAAGACAGACTTTTTAAGCGGAAACTGTCCAAGGTTACATAATAAAAAAAACTTATTTCCAAAAAACGTCTACAGAGTAAGAAGATTCGCCGCCATCCGGAGAAAAAGTTCATTTGACAGTGATTTCTAAGTTATGATAATGAAAAAGGAAAGTTTGGTCATTAATTTAAATTGTAATTGGCGAGTGGGGGGCAGATTCTGCGTTTTATCTGCTTTAATTTATTTTAAATCTTCCCATGCAGGCGAATCGGGGGATGAGAAGGCTTCGCCGTTCTGCTGAAACGCGAAAAATATTTTCCAACATATGCCTCGTTAAGCGGGGAATTTTTCATTTAATGCGCTCTCTAAGGGTGACTGCTTTATTCCTTAAACCAGTTTCAAATTGAGCGGTAATATCATTTTCAAAGGCAGTGAGCTTGCAGTTTGTGTGCTTTCTTTTATATTTTACTTTGATAGTTAAAACAACCATTAATAAAAGCTTCACAGCCATACACAACCTTACTCTGTTATATCACGTTACATATTAACGTATAATAATTACGAAAAAAAACAACAAATAATGTAAGTAATATGCCACATACACACTACCGGTTTTATACAGTATCCAATTATGCCAATCAACAAACACTCATGTTAACCATATATTGAGCATTAAAGGCCCAAAACAACTGTATTCTGAGCTTTGAGAACAGATACCTGTGGCGGATTCTGGGCATACGGTGGTATGATTTCGTTCAAAATGAGAAGACAAGAGAACGGCCACGTATTACTGACAAAGTGAAGCTGTGACGCTGGACCTGGCTCGGCCACATATTGCGGATGCCACAAGAAAGCCTGAACCAGACCTGCTTATTTTTTAAGCCGACCGGTCGTCGCCGTCCCGGAAAGCCGCTAAATATTATCTATAGAATGTATTCGGTAGAGTTACGGGATGCAGATATGACTTGGGAGGACGCAAGAATACTGGCAGGTGACAGGGATTCTTGGTGGCAGCACGTGGTTTCTATATTCTCTACTTAGGGAGCGAACATGGAAGAAGAAGAAATTAGATTTTTACAACAAATACTATACCCGGTGGTGTGTAACTTTATAAAAATTTAATACTACTGATAAAAGCCTTTTACTTTCTTAATCACTTAGGGATAAGATAATCAATGTATAGCTCCTTCTCATTTTTATAAGCATGCAATGATGTTGAAATTAGCTAAAAATTTGATCGTTTATTATTCTGGCTGAAATGATTCTGGCGCTTTAATTGATCGTTGGGCATTATCAGCAGAATTTTTTAAGAGAAAATAAAATACTCTGGCATACCTTGGAATACTATTATAAAGTAACTGAGTAAATGATAAGTCTAAGAAGCACCAAGTATAACTAGATATAGAAAGAAGAAAAACGAATAAAAAGTTTTGTATGTATTTATTTACAAGATACCACAGAAGATAGTATGTCCATAAGCTTTAGATAAAATTTGGATAGGGCTTAGCTTAGAATGTTTAGATAAATTGCTTAGATAACATGATATACACTATAACCAAAATTCAGACCAGGACTTTTTTTCTATCATCTTTTCAACATTTTTGATGTTGATAGAGTTTACAATATTATTATCGAACTCTTACAAAAATCAAACTTAAATCATATCGACTGCATAAAAAAAGATGTTAACTTCAGCTTTTTTTAAATAGCTTTTTTTCTTTCAAAAGCATGTAAACTGCAAACAAAAAATTACTATCTAAATTTACTTGATCTTTAGCTAATGTTTGATGTTTTGAAAAAGGATGGTGTATAATTTTTTCAAGCGGCAAAAAGGACTTTAACACATCAATTCCATTGGCTTTCCTTAAATATCTGATTATATTAATATTAAATTGTGTAAATTAAACATTGGCTTCTCTCCTGATAAACTTTAATAAATCCTTATATAGCACTTTGACTTTAACTGAAAATAATTAATTATCCGTTTTTGTGCCTCCTGTATTTTTAGTAGGTTGCCTCTTTTTCCTTTTTAAAGTCGATATCCTCATAGTCAAACCGATGTCACAGTACAATTGTTTATATAAAAATTCCGTCATTAAATTTTGAAGGCCGAAAGGTATTTTTTCTTTTGTATTCATATTTTTTTATATTAAATCAATAAAAAAGTTATTTTTATCTGAATATTTTTAATAATTGAATGGTTTAATATTTAAAACTGAGAGACGTTTTCAATCAGCTGCCAATACATAGTAATATCTGACAACGACAGCTCTGGCTTAATCGTTCTTTGAAACAATGCGGATATAATTTCAAACCATTATAAATTAAACTAATTTAATTACCGTGATCGTAGACCGCTATTAAACTTACAAGATGTTGCCATCTTTGTGGGTCATTGGAAAACGTAATGTCTATAGTTTAAATAATACTTTAAATGTATATTTAATAATTGTATACTTAAATCAGTTTTATATTTTACCATAGCACAATAATTTAGATTCTCATTCGAAAACAATCATTAATTGAAATGTATATTTATTGTATTTTAAATATGAACAGTAAATTTCATATTAAAATTGATGATCGTAGAACACTTAATATGCCATTCTAAAAATTGTCGAAAATCAATAAAAAAAAAAAACATTTTCTTTTCAATAAACAGTATACTCTTAATTTTTCTTGCTAATGGATAATCAGCCTCTGGATAATCAAAAAACTTGAATAATTCAAATTATGATAAATATATAAAATATCGATATTTTTTTATTACCGAAGAAATATTGATTTTCGTCAGTTATTGTTGTTATCTGCCCAATCCAAATTTTCTCCTCACTATCTTATTTTTTGTGTAAGTAATGTTTCTCTAAGAGAAAAAAAATCCTCTCGTATAATTATTTAAAATTAATATTTAACACGGATAATCCATAAAACGGATTAACTGCATTTCGATAGTTGAGAGTGCACTGCAATTACAAAAAAAATGAAAGTAAGAAATGTATTTTTTAATCTGTTACTACTATACTAAATCTTTTAACCCTGCAGTTTTCATTGCACTTATATGCTGTTCATAATTTTCAGACAATTAACTTGTATTTTTCTCTTCATCTGACTTTTAAGCAAAGCACATGTCTACCACCTGATATTTTTAAGATTTTTTGTCATCCAACAGATACTTTTCATCAAATCAAGTCATTCTAAAACCAAATTTCATCAAATATATCTTATGATAGTACCCGATAGTCTCCATAATGCTGGAATTTCACCAGTCAAAAGAAGATACGAAGTAGGATTTAAGCTTTCTATAAATATTAGCACCACGTATCACAACCAATTTCAGTATCCCCGTAGTATTATAGTATATGAGTTTAAATATTATAATAATGAAAACAAGACTGAGAGGAGATGGAGGATACTAGGAAAGCCACGTAGTAGCCATACTCTTTAGATTTATGAAATATAAAAAGAAGAAAGATACTAAAAACTGATAAGATTTTTGTTAGATTAACAAGAAAACTGAATTTATTACAAAGACCTAAAGTTGAATTGAAAATTGTTTACAATAAAAATTTTTTTAAGTTTCACGTAGTAGCTGTTTATATATATATTTTTACCATGTTCGCTCACAAAGTGAACCATATGGATCTACACAGCGTGAAGATATCTAATCGAAAATTGAAGTATATGTATCTACGTAATATGAAAACGCATTAAGAGATTATTTTTTACAAGAATTATTGCATTATTGGATTTTTAAAATCCGAAAGAAAAGAAATTGACTCCGTACATCTTGGATTGGTAGACGTGCACGCTACCAACTACGCTACCGGAGAGACATATATGTATATGATATTGTTTGCAACGGAAAAGAAGAGAAATAATAATATTTGAGACTTCCTGCATTTAAACTTTTTTATAAAATTTGTGGTGGCTGCAAATAAATGAGATGTCCTTTTTACAGAGGAAGAAATTACTATACGTGTACAGTTGTAGCGTTAAAATATTTTAAGCTGAAAAAAGCCATAGAGATTTTATTTACTATCATATTTCACACAATGCAAAACATTTGGATACTTCAACTAATACGCAATAGAATAATCTCATATACATTATACACAATAATATTTTACAAGTGCCTTTGTCAAAACTGTAATAATAAAAAAGAAACTGCTTGATGTCATATGACCGCTATCTTGCACCAAAAGATTCAAGCACTTTCACATGGGCAAACTTTTAGTCATCTACGTCGGGCAAATGTTGTTCTTTTTATATAATAACCTCAGTTTATGAGCAATTCCGTTTATGTGTTGCAACGCGTACTAGTCATGACTATTTCGCACCTAGACAATTCGTAGAAAGCACAATCTCGAAGCTTTCTGTGACTCTGAAAAATGTTTTGTTGTAATCGTAAATCTCTATCGTAATTCTGAAATGTGTATTTGTATTTATTTCCAGTCAAAACGTAAGATATAAATATACATCTTTTTGGCGTGAAAAATTATCAAAGGAAATTATATTTTATGAACAGTCAAAGATCATCAGATAAAATAATCATCCAAATAAGGTATTCATATTCTGCACCTAAAGCGCGTTAAAAACGTGGTGTCATATAGACAAAATGAACTTTGCTTATCTATTTATTTGAGCTATGAATTCGAATGTTTTGAGTTCCCGCTAATCGATGTGTTATTTGATGTATTAAAATGATGATGGTATAAACTGATCGAGCAGATTTTTGTATGTGATATTTAAATGTATCCAGCAAAAGTAAAATCTGTCACTACACATGCTGCGGATGTTCAAGGTTATTTAAGAATAATCATAACCGTTGGGAGTGCAATTCGTGAATTTATATATATTGTTTTTTACCATATCCGCTCTGAAAATGGAACACACGGATCAAAACTATGTGAAGATTTTCGCCCCGTAAATGGAGTATATGAATCTTTGCAATCTGAAAACATGTCACGAAAGATTTTTTCGTAAAAAATAGTGGTCAGCCAATTGTTTAATCTATTGGGCATCCAGTTCTACATCAACAGATGTGAGAATCAAACCCGCATTCCCCGGATACAAGGTGTATACGCCGCCTTCTCGACAACCGGGAAAACTTGTATTTTTTTTTAAACCATGTTCGCTCCCAACGTGGAGCATATGGATCTACACACT
>JAGVSQ010010753.1:0-12701 GCA_022683975.1 Rhyacophila evoluta
CACACACACATATATCTATATATATATATAGTAGACTTTTACTAAGTGTGAAGAATATGCAAAAAAACAGAATACATATGATACGTAGATGCCTAATTATATGTGTTGTACGTATAATATAAATATCAAATTCAGCATGCATTTATGTATAATATATTTATCAAATACAACAGTTTTGCGCATAAGACGTCGATGTGTGAGTAAAATAAATAAGGTTCTGGCTAGTACCTAAAGCAGTCGATTAGCATAAAAATATAAAGTACGTAACGCGATCTCTGTCTTGGATACAATTGCGTTAATACTAGTAGGCTGAAAAAATGTTTTGCCTGGAGACGGAAACCTGAAACTATAATAATTATAGAGAGTATTTATTCCAAAGTTAACTTACTCCAATATGCCTTAATCCAAAGGAGAATATTTTGAACCAAAGAAACACATAATTTCCTTTTCTAAATTTATTCCTGTTTTAAATATTTTCGAAAATGATTTACATGCTTTATGGTTTTTATGTATTACTTGTTCAAAATCTTCACTTATGAATTCTGGCATAGTGGAATCAGTTCACTATGGAAATACACCACTCTTATAATTTAATTTGTAGAAAATCCATTGATACTTATTAGCACTGTTGTTGAAAGTGCTTGTATTATTAATGATATATTTTTATATTTCCTTTTCAATATATGATAGTGATAATAAAATATATTAACTATAATATATCTAAAAAGATCGAAAAAAACTCGTACATCAAGAGAATTGATATGTTTAAAATAATATTCGGATGCTGAATTACAAAAGTAAATATGAATGTGAAATCATTTAATAAAACCGTTGTATTTCAACAATTTTACTGTGGCCAAAATAATATTTTGTAGGAATATTGAAAGAACATCCGGTAGTAGAATAATGGACGTAACATATGAATGTGGACGTGGATGCTCTCATATAGGTGATTGTAATAGTCACAATGGATGAAATAACAAACTGCTTTTCACATTTCATGGAAAATATTTTGCAAGTTGTAAATATATCACAGACTAAAAAGGAAATCCTGCTGTAGATAAATTTACGCAATACATATTGAAATATATCCTACTACTAGAAATTACGTTATAGTATGATTTTTATTACACTTATTATACTTGACATTGCAGAATTACCACTAATATAACCATTGGATTATTCTTCTTCCACATCCGGTTTTTAAATAGAAAATATAACCGATAAAAAAATATAAGTATACCGCTTCCAAGAACCCTTGTCACTGGCCAGTATTTTTCCAACTTCCAAATTATACATGCATCTCAAACTCTGCTACATAAATTTATTATGTAAAACGTATTTAGCGGCCTTTTAAGACACCAAACATTGGTAAGCTTGAAAAATATGCATGTCAGTTTAAGACTGTCTTGAGGCATCCGCAAAATGTGACTGAGACAAATTCAGCGTCATATCTTCACGTCATCAGTTATTGGTGGCTGCATAGAATTTACTCCTATCTCCTCGTTACGAATGAAGCGATGCAACTGTATCTCTGGGATTCGGCAAAAACGTTTGTTCTCAAATATGTTTTTATATGTTTAATAATCTCCCAGTCAGTCTTTTATTTAAAGCCCCGTACTAAACTCTATTCATTTGAAAAATTCAAAAACTGTAGAAGAAAAATTTTAGACAGAAACCAACAACAAATAGATAAACAAATAAACGAAATCATGAAGTTTAGTCAATATTATTACTTATTTGGTTGCAATCTTGTTATTTAGCGTAAAAAGAAAATCATGCAGCAGTCAGAAAGAAAAAAGACCTAACCCATAGAAAACAAATTGTACAGTAGGTAAAAGATCTCTATTTAACGATTTTGGGCCAAGGTAAAAAGATTAAATACATACAAATTTAAAATGCATAAAGACTAAACTGGTGTTCTATTTAGCCGATATTAACTAATTTTACATTCCTTTGATACAACGTGTGTTATATTTAATATATTGTGACCATAGAAATAAAAGTAAAATCATAGAAAAAAAAGCTCCTGTCTAGAATATATTCTCATAAAGTCACATATTGGTTATTTTAACTAATATAAGAAAGTGATTTATTCATTCTTATATACTAAAAAACGCTACATAATTAACTAACTAAAGCTCGTTCTATATTATTATATATTTTATAGTATAATAAAACATTTATAATTTAAGTATATTTAAATTAAAAATAACTATGATGAATGAACATATAAATATATATGAGATAAATCTGCACTGTCTTAAAATATCGCTAAAACATACATTGTGATTTTTGAGCGACCTAAAGTCTCAAAGGAAAACTGAAAGTTCATTCTTTATTGAAAATTGCAAAGTTAGAGTCGTTTCATTGAAGTTTCCAGTTCATTTTACCTCGAAAATGAATATGCTTCACTATAAGACATTGTAAATTAAAAAGCTTTTAGAATTTTCACCGCCTGAACTTTTCATAAGCTTTTAAAATATAACACTTAAGGTATCTATCTGCTCGTAGACTTTTTGCTCTTATTTGAATATGTAAAAACACCTCGCACACCTTTAGTACAATTTTTAAAGATATATTTTATCATACAAGGATTTTAATACATCAAACGTAGAGGGGAAAAAAAGAACTACTCCGCAAAGAACTTATTTTATGGAAGGTAGGTAAGAAAGAAACTTCCTCAGTAGCCATAGGATCCAGGTATTGAAGAATCAATTACTTTTATGACGGATTACAGGGCACAAACACAATAATATCTTTTATTATTTTTACCACGTCCACTCAGACTGGAGAATAGAGCATAATCGACCATGAAAAAGAAAAATGACGTAACGCACAAAGAAAAAAAATTACCGGAGGCACAAAAAAACGTATATTTAATGAGTTTGGGTCAAATTAAAATACTAAATAGACACAACCTTGAAATGCACGGAGAATAAAATGCCAACCTGATATTAGTTTAATCAGATATTTGAGAAAAATCAATAAAATTGATATGATATAAATCCCTTTTCATGGTCGCAAAATTTAACAAGCCACCCGTTTTAAACTTAAAAGCTTAATTTAAATACTAATTCTACATTTACAGCCTATATCTTTTTGGTAGAAAGTGTATAAAATATATTATGATTATCGAAAAAAGAGGTTTTGAAAAAACTGAGGTTTGTGTCCCTTTTCTTTTTTGCAGTCAATATAAGTACATATCTCAATGAAGAAAATTGATCGAATATGGACTGATAACCATATTCATTTATAATTTCTAAAATGTAGACAATTCAAATAATTTTTTTGCTAAGCATAATTCATAAATATAATTAACAACATAACTAGTGGATTATTTCTTAGTAAAAATGTACTAGGACGGTATTTAATTTATCCTCATCCTTATTTTAGTTATATTAATACAAAAATTATAACTATTTATAGTTTAAACGTTTAACAAATGTTCACAGAGACTATAACACATATCAAATGCTTCCCGATAAATGTTACTCGATAAACAATAAATATGTATAATATTTGTTAAATGTGTTTTAAAAGTAATTTTTGTATCAAAAAGTGGTAGGCCAGCGCTCTGCCCCTACCACAACACTGAACATACCTACACTATAATTCAATTTTTAGATTATATTTGATTGCAAATTTATATCCTATACAGTTTTGTGAATAAAGTTTGAAAAATTAATAATAGATAAATATTATAATTGTATATTGTACTTTATGACTTGTGTCACCCTGGTGGCCAATCTGTAAGCACATATAACTCGTTTCTACAGGATAACGGGCTTAAAATGCGCAAGTGTGTTAAAATTAAAATAGATCAATATTTAAAACTCGATGTAGGCTCAGTGATTGACTGCCAACTAATTCTCGTGAAAAATAAAAACTTTTTTTAAAATAATAAAATTTTAGCATAAGTCAAGTGGATAATTTAATGTGATGTGCATAATCTGAAATTAATGAATACGTAATATACATTTAGTTAATGTATGATTTGATATTTTTTTGTAATAATTTTGTAATGTGAAGATAGGACACCACTATAAAAAATAGGGTCTAAAATTTGGCATCTGAAGAATTTTCTTAGTTTTAAACTATAGTGAACAATAATTATCAAAAGAAAATCTGTTTGGTAAGAAGTCACTGATAGTATTCATGTATCTATAAAATGTGCTGGTACACGCAGTGTTAATGTAATTATAAAAAACTGTATTTTATGCGGCACAAAATTCAAGTCTCACGTTCCAGTTTAGTGAGCTTAATGACAAAAAATGCAATTATACTTAGGAAAAGCTCCCGTGAACTTAGTGCAGAGTGTAAAACAACGCACAACTATTACCTTCGCAAAATCATGCCTGAGAAGTGTTCCACAAATTTACATATACTGCTTGAAGTTTTCATGAATGAGCTGAAACTTCTATCGCCGTGTTTTAAACTAAAAGCTCCTTCATACTAGCGCAGAGCTTAATATTTATTATATAATCCGCGAGCAATGTACACAAATTCCCAATTATTTTAAATAATAATGAATTTTTCCGATACTTGCATATTATAGCATACTATGTGTTAGTGTAATGAACGTAAAATGTGCATTAAATATTTAAAGGTTGAAATCTACAGTACCAGAGTAAATGAAATTCATTCAAACGTTTATCCAATAAAATACCGAGATGGTAAATTTATTTTTGAAATTGCTTGAAAAAACCGGCATAGAAAGTTTATGTCACACAGATCTAAATATGATATGTTTCAGGTAACAAATACTGTCGCCCCCTATTTATTTAGTCAGTACAAATTTGATATGTACCATTTGTAAGTCGGTTTTTTACTTTTAGCTTCATCAGGCTTTGTATGAATAGACAATAATATTCTGTTGGATAGTACCATATACTTACATTAAGTTCGTATTTCTACAATCGAAATATATAAAAATGTAGAAACTATGATAAATAACGATTTACATCAAATAGGCAAATAGAATTTGACCAATATGCCGAAATTAGACAAAATTTAAAACGATTTTACAATTATAAGATTAATTCAATCTAACGAAAGAGTTAAAAGAAATGTAAAAAAATCATGTAAATGTAGGCGGATTATTTTACGAATCAAGGTGGTTTTTTTTCACACCATATTCGGTCTCAAAAAACACGTGGATCTATACAGTGTAAAGATGATATTCAATCCGAAAGTGAAATATATGGATCTCCTTGACATATTATTGTAAATGAGAATTATATGTCAGACGATTGTTCAAACCAATGGGCATCCACCTGATTTTTTAGATTTAAAAAAAATTGGATAGATGTGGAAATTAAACTTCCATTCCCCAAATTGCTAGGCGCGCACGTTAAGCTCTACGCTATCGGGAGATTTAATTTTAACACCCTCTTATTTTCCTGAAATATATCTTAATACTAGTACTTCAAATGTTCATAAAACTTAAAAAAAAAGAATCATATAATCGCTAAAAGTTAAATGTACTTGAAAAGTAAATTCCGTGTCAAAAAAGTGACAAGGCGGTATCCTGGCTCAAAATTTCGGCTTGCCTTGGTCCCATTATACTAATAACGTTAAATTTAGAAAAAAAATATCTTATTAATATAATACTGTTGATTGATACAATTAATTATTCTGTCATTAGTTATGTGGATTTTATAACTATAAATGTCTACAACTTTGAAAATAATAAAATGTTTTGTTTTATTAAAACTACAATAGAAAAGTTCATCCGAGCCTTAAGGACAAACTTTCCCAGGTAAGTCCCCAGAGAACCCTAGCTGGCTTCTCTGTAAAGGACGTGTGACCTAAATTATTTTAACTCTCTGCCGCTTTAGGTGACCCACAACTAACAAACCATTATTTTATGGGAATATTACAATGAATCATGACCCATCAATTAAGCTTAGTATAGATTCTTGGTTCTTTATCTTCTTTCCTTCTTTTCTACAATCTATTATAATATAAATATCTTAGTTATTGTTTTATTCCGCCGTGGGTAAATTTTTATAATTAATTGAATTGTGAAAAGTGCACTATGAAAAAAATCTTCGAATGGTATTCTCGTTTCCAAGAAAGGCAGTAAGCTACTCACTATTCACCTAGAGTCACATTCAACTCAATGCGGACAGCCTAGGATATAGAATTATACAAATTTTCTCGCGTGTGCATTTTGACAGTGCTTCTTTATGGTAATATTAGATGGTATATAATGAAGAAAATGTATGAAATTTAACAACAGATGCTTATCGAAAATATTAGGAGTGAAATGGTTTTGTGACAAATACGAAGAAAAGAAGATTCAAACGGTTCACTGTTATGCCAAGTCAGATAAATTTATTATAGGCCACGTTAAATTTGCCGTTAAGCTGTCTCATTTTGGCCTTGTTAAACAGCCAATATATTCTTGTGGCTGTCCACAACAGGATGCTAATCAGATTCAGTGGAAATTTCCACGAATGTGTATGGAGCGGGAAAAGTTACTCAAAAGCTACTCAACCAGCTGTCATCAGGCCATCTGGCGTGGTTGCCACAAGGATGAATTTAATTGCTTCGGTAAGCGTGATGATCTCTTCACATAAATTGATTGACCAAATAAATCTCCATTTTTTCTCATTCTACTTCTTTTAAATTTAGCACACTTGAGTGCGTGGCAACTTAAGTTTTGAGTAGTTTATAATTACTCCCGGGACATTTCCGTCAAATAAAGTAGATCGCTTCTCAATATCAGAACTCCGGGATACGTCTGATTAAGACTAGGTGTAAGGACGGTGCGGGTGGACGGTGGGCAATTTTATAAGGTCAAAATCTCAGAAAGTCTCAAAGGACTGTGAATCCTACATGTCCCATTTTTAGCTGGCAAGATTCTGGCATTCTCAAAGACCATTGTGTGCTTACTCATAGAATATATTCAGTACACTTAACGGATAACAGCTCGTATTCGTGCAATTATTATATTTAAAATATTACTGATTCACAAGTGCACTCATTTCATTTGGATCGATCGTGTTAAATCAAATAATTTCGTGTAAAGAGAGAATGTTTTTTTCTTGACTTACGTTAAATCGAATTCTTATATAGTTGTGTAAAAAAAGTTTTTGATGTACTTGAATAGTCGTTTAACTTTAGTAAAGTTCACAGAGTAAACTGTATCAGAGTGCTAAGATATGATGCCTGAGCTTTTGAATATACGAATACCGTACATACAACTTAAAATAAGTTGTCGAGTACGGAATAAATGGGCCAACTTTTTGAAGAACTTTTTAACATTAAAATTTCACTCGAATTTTGTAAAGTAACTTGTATTTCTGTTATCATCCACACTGAATTCAGTATCTTTTAACAGAATAAAACTTTCAACTTACTGTGTGACTAAAATGAATGATTTTTAAGTTTAAAATCTGTATATATTAAGTTCCCTACAATTTAAGCGCTCTGTGATTAAGTAATACATAAAATAAATTTAACGAAGAGACCAGCTGTTTTTTTTTGCATTTTTAAAAAAATCTGAAATTACAGGACTGGATACCCATTGACTTGATCAATTGTCTGACAAACGAGTCTCGTGAAAAATAAGCTGTCAAGACGTCTTCACATTGCGGAGATCCATGTACTCCTCTATTCGAGTGCATATATTCACACTGTGTGGATTCATATGCTCCACTTTAAGAGCAAACATGATATAATATGTAAATTTATAATTTTCGCTTTAAAAGTGGAGGATATTGATATAAATAGGGTGAAGATATGGTGAATCTCTGCAATGTGAAGATATTGTCTTGACGGATTATTTTTTATAAGAACTGGTTATCAGAAAATTCCTCAAATTAATTCGATTCTGGTTTTTTTGAGTTTTTTCGAATTCTGCAGATGTGATAACCAAACCCGCATTTGGCGCGTACGCTAACCTCTGCACTATCGGAAATGACCCATTTATGGAGTAGTTATCTTCACAATGTGTTTCACTTTCAGAACAGACATGTTTATTATACTGTTTTAAATATTAGTATATTGACATTCGTACAGAAGTTTATATGCAGCATTTAAAATCAGTTATTTCAATTAATATTGTTTAATATAGATACAGATTAATTGTAAAAAATGTCCCAAGGGAACGGAAGATTGGACAAAACTTAGTTACAAATTACACCAGTTGCCAACTAAACACTGTAACTTATTTTGTAATCTATTATTTCTATTTAGTTTTAGATTGCAGGTCACAGAAAAATAATCAGTTATTTTTCAATACGATAACCGCTTGCGTTGCCCGTAGCTGATGTGACAAAAATAGCAGAGTTTTGTATTTTTTGGAAAGCTTTTTTTTCAGGGTTCGTGCGCTGCAATAACATCATAAAGAGGAGTGTCGTTTGTTTTCGAAAGGTGAAGAGCAATTCGTAAAAAGTATTTGGAAAAGATAAATGAATAAAACATGATGCCCCGTACTTCAGAGACAAAATTTACCATTCGGTGACTGAGTAAAATATATTTTACCGCAAGAGATGACCAACAATTATTAAATTATTAATTGTGAAACATACATTTTCTTATTTATTATTATATATATTCGAATGAAATATATATTTAAAAAATACAATACAATTTTCCCTAGCATTCAAGCCTTCACTTTATTTTAACAATGCATTTTCTAAAACATATAAATTTTCATAGTGATATAAATAGGAAAATGTACAATGTTTGTAAATTTTACATTACACAGTTCTTTTAATGTATGATATCTAACGAGTCTTAATATTTTTCTCAACTTCTTTTCAAACTTTAAGGGTAAAAATGTCTGAAAAAGATATATTATTTGTAATGATCGCCAAAATCCAGTGATAGACTTAATATACGACAGTTTATACATATGAAAAAAACTATTTTGTATACCATGTTAGCTCCCAAAGTGGAGCAAATAAGGGGTAAAAATACCCACTCCGAAAGTAAAGTATATAGATCTCTACAATGTGAAGAAGTCGTGATAGAAATGAAGACGACTGTAATATAAATACTGGTAATATAAGTATATTATAAAAAAGAAAATAAATCCGTGTGTCTGTCCGTCACAAAAATTTCTACCTTTTCTACCTTTCTCCTTTCAACGTTGTCACTGACCGTCAAAAATAGGCTAAAAAATTGTGGATTGAATTGAATTTGTAACAACGGGATGAACAAAATTAATTTAAATAATGAATGAGTTTGAATGAATCTCAAGTAAAGGTGGATTATAAGGCTACTAGAGAATTAAAAAACTCTATCAAAAAATAAAAAAATGGGAATTGAGCGTGCCTATAAAGTTTGTAAGTAGTGAATTGTCTTGTTGTTGTTGTATTATTTCTCTATGATGTGTATAGTTATGCACTATTTATTTTAAGCGTCAATAAATGAAAAGCTTAACTATATGTCGAATTAAATTTAATAAAGAGCTTTTTTGTTTTGTCTATTCAGTATTTTTCAGAAAATTTTTTCAGCATGAGTTGTTTATTAGGAAATAAATTTTAATAAAAAAAAACGTTCACGAGCACTTGTTTGACGTAACACACTTTGATATGTTGTTTTCACGGTATATTGATTAAAAAATAAAAGCATTTTCCTCTTACATTATAAATGTTTTATATCACTAACGTGGTTACACAAACATATTACCATGAAATATTTAAGGAAGAGGCTTTACTTTTGTGGATTTAAAAAATGAACCGATCGCTGAAAGAGGCTTTCGTTTATTTTCAGATTACGCTAGAACAATGGAATTTTTCTTCTTATAATATATTAATATATTTTTTCGTCGAATCTTTTCTTGAATTTCACGAATCGAATATTATATATTGGATATTTAAAAATATGGTTGTTAGGAGAGTAGCATATTTTGACATATTTCTAAGAACTCATTTCTTATCTAGATCAGTTGTCTTTATGCCGTAGTGCAAAACTAAATTGCCAGTAGTAATTCCGATACAGAAAGAATGGACGTGTTCAACAAAGTTACGTTGAGTATAAATATATTCACGCTGAGTGAGATTGAGTTTAGACAAAAGTTTCATTATATATTTTTGAAAATAGGTCTATTTATGTAACTCAATAAACATCTTTAGAATACAGATTTTTATCCTTTCCTCCTTACATAACTAAGGATTATATTAAAATAAAAAAAAGGATTATAAATATGACGATTAAAAAAAATTCTCCCACGAGATTTTATCGTCACTATTAACCGTTATAGAATAGACCACTAAAACGCGGCAGAATCTTTGGCACATGCTGGAATTGTGGATAGTCCAGTGTGTAAATGTGGAATGGAAAATGAAGATGTCAATCAGATTATTTGGCAGTGTAATTATTATGACAGTTAAATATTGGGCTTATTAAAAAGTTTATTCAGACTAAAGTTTCAACCGCCTTATTCAATGAAAGTTTTGTTACAGTCATAGATTGCTTCATGTATTATTACTTAAATAATTTTCTGTAGTCTTGGTTAAGGATTGAATGTATTTGCAAAATGGAATTACTTAATTAACACAGTTACAAAATATCACTTGTACGAAGTTGGTCTACAATTTTCTTTGCTTCTCTACAAGCCATGGTCATCCCTGAAGACTCTCCCGCTGTTAGCAAGGGCGTAACACACTTACAGCATATGTATAGATACATTATTTGTATGACGTCATAATACTGTCGACGTAAACAAAGCACTCCGTCTGCAAAGCTCGCCACAATGCCATCGATATTATTGAAATAAAGCTTTCTTTAGTGCGAAACCTGAAAATGCTTTTAGGATAAAACTTATCTTAAATACTATTACACTACCGTATTAATATTACATACAAGAGTACTTTGGTAATTTAGCGGTTTTAACAAGCTTAATATTTATGGTCCAATGCTAGAAGTGCCTGTGTCATATATTTAATATTTTAACCTATATCAGAAAGTACTTTTAAATACTTTTTTCTTTTAATATTTCTAGAAAAAAAAGATGCAAAATTATCGGCCGTAAAGTCGTTAATATAAGTATATTGATTGTAGAAAGTAAAAAGAATGTAACCCTCTATCTTTCAAAATAGCTTTTATTCAATTTTCAGAATGTAGACAACTTCATACACGTTCTATCTAAAAGATATAAGCTGAAAATGCTAAATTAGTGTATAAATTTAATTTTTAAGTGTAAAATTAGCGACCAAGAAAAAAAGCTTAAGCCTAATCAACTTTTTTAAAATAACACCTGTTTAAGTCTTCATGGATGCAGGTTGTGCCTATGTAAGTTTTTACATGGGCTAAAATCATTAAATAAACGTTTTTTGTGCCTCCTGTAAATTTTGGTCAGTATGGGTTAGGTTACTTTTCCTTTCCACAGTCGATATGATATATCCTTCACGACAAAACAATACCTCGTTGACTGTACGGCACAAATTTTATAAAAGAAGAAAAAAAATACTCTTTTATCCATATTTTTATATTGTTTTAAATTAACTAATATTTTTAAATGTTGAAATCTTTTCATCTTTTGTGTTTTTTTTAGTATGATATACTGCCCAACTAAATAAAAACACAGTGTCTGACACATGATTTCCTATTTAGATACTAAGTATCTAAGCCTGTGTGAATACGAGGTATTGCTTTATCATGAGCGATATAGGTTTATAAGACACTGCCTGTGCTCCTGAATTTTCTCCGTTATTTTTACTTAGTACCGTTATTCGTTAAAAAAAGGGTGAAATGTCAACAGCAAGGACGATTTTTCTTGTTACTCTTTTAAAAATCCCTAGAGAACTATTCCAGATAGTGCTAATGGGCTTACAATTCCTATTGTATTTATTTGGGACACACTGTATTTATCGCACATACGTTTAATATCACATATATCACGATTAATAAGCCACTATGAAACATATTCACCTTTTTTACTACTAAAAATGGTATATCGTTGTTTGTATTTATAGCTAAACACATTAACAACAGAATCGGACCCTATGGTTGCTGGTACTACGGGCAATTTTAGCGGCCCTTTTCCGTATAATTGTATAAAAAATACAAGGAATAAAACTAAAAATACAGAAATGCTAATTACAGTAATAAACTTGGTACAGTATTGGAAAGCTGCTCCTGGGACACTTCTGGCATTTGAAGAGCGCTTCACGTTTGCTACGCCACAGTATATGCCCGCATAATGAGCTTGGAGACGTGGCAGGTAGTGGAGATGAAAGCAAAAGGTAATAAGTATTAAAAAGCAAAAAATTCCTTCGAGCCGGATTTGAACCAGCGACCTATGGATTACAATATTTTAGTTAATTTATACGCTACAGTCCACCGCTGAGCTATCGAAGGCGTGAAGAGAGCCGTTGATTTCATTCTTTTATTGTATGATAACGCATTAATTATACGCGATAATTAAAAACAATCTAAATATTAATATACATAACTGATAACATTACCTGCTCTAATATGAGTAAAATAGATAGTAAAAAGTTTATCTTATTTAAGATAATACGCAAATTTACACAAAAACAATATCTACAAACGTAATAATGTTTGTATTATTATCATTAGATGTGTAATGTTGAAAATAAGACAATTGATCTCGAAACCATAGTCAACTCATTTAGATCAGCATTAATACCAAGGAGAAGAAAAATTGTATTTTTGTTGACTGTATGTGATAATAAGCCAATTAAGACATTAAAAAAAAAAAAAAATTTGGAATTTTCAGT
>JAGVSQ010010754.1:0-12701 GCA_022683975.1 Rhyacophila evoluta
TTACACAATACTCTTTTATAGTGCATTGCAACGCATGTCGGGTTCAGCTAGTTATAAATAAATATTAATCACACAAATAATTGAAGCGTTTTCCATTCATGTCAATAACCGTCATTAAATGTGAATCGAAAAATATTTAGTTGGCGTGCATAAGTATAATTATAGTGACCTGCTGTTTTGAGAGCAAGTTGAGTCTCACTGAGATTCCTAGTGAGTCCAGGCAAACCGGACAACTCCAAATAAAGAGCACTGCGACCACCACCCCCTCCTGTAGTAGGTCTTACCTATAATAATTCCATAATGAGAATTCATTAAATAACTTCTATATCTACTTTCAAAACTAAAGTGACATAATAGTGTAACTTCTAATTTATCCAGCCATCACAATCGAAATATAATTCGTATTTTCAAAGATTGTATTCTAATTTCTGTATCAACTTTGAAGTATTTAAAAAAAATTTAAATCTTTTTCCTAAAAATAAATTGAGTTTGATAAAAAAAAAAAAAATGGAACTACGTTAGTTTCATATGAAGGGAATATGTGAATACTTTATGAATACCCAGTCGCAGTGTAAACATGTATAAAAGATAACTATTTCCTTTGCTTTGAAGGCTGTAATTGTAAAACCATTTAAATTAATCAGTCATTCGTATTGATAAATGAATGCATCAATATTACCACGATTGTGTTAATTATAATTTACCTTAGACTTTCTTCGGTCCAGTTTTCCACCTTGCTTGAATGGAACTCGGGGTAACCCTCCGACTTCCATAGCCACCAAGAAACATTCACATATTGACCGGAGAGATTCTAAAATGAAAAAGTTTGCTTTAAATGTATAGTTTTACTAACACATTGCTTCAACTTGTCAGGAAAAAAATTAAAAATCATAAATAACTTAAGCAATGAAAAAAAAATTACTCACCATGTATTTCTTCAATGGTCTTGATGTAAACCGCCATATTGTTGAAGAACCTCAGATTGGTTGACCGGAACGTATGAAAATAGCCATCCTGTCCTTCCACACGGTAATGAAACCGAATACAAGGAGCTCCATCTGCCGCACGCTTCGCGCCACCCAAAGACTTCAGATTTGTCAATGATATCTATCACAAAAAACATGTAGATTTTAATGCTACTTGAAAATTTGAATTTGCAACCTATGATTCAAACCGATATACAAGCACACGCACAGTAGCCATAAAATAAATACTTAAAATACAACTTTATTTTCTGGATTTTCTCAAATTTCTGAAGAATATTTAGTTTTTTTAGTTCTCATAAACATTAGCGAAAGTATGTTGTAATTACCTGAGATGAGGATTCTAGAATTCCAAACTCAATAGCAGTAAGATCTCTTAATGAGAGCTGTTGAAATTTGGTGACACGGTCAGATTGATCATCATAGTCGGCAACCAGATAACTGTCGCTTGTCAAAATTACGATGCTGTCCATCTCTGTTTCGTACGGATCACCAGTTCTGTAAAAAAGTTATACTGCACACTGAAATCTACTTCATATGAATAATTCTGAATAGTTGAACATAAACATTAAGTCACAGACAATATCAGCAATTTTGCTAATTATACGGCCATATTAATAAAAATTAATCGTAACGTAGCGGTTGGCTTATATTCAAAGTTGGTACAAGAATCTTAAAAATTCCCCATAACTTCATCACAAATTTTTAAATAAAATGTATATGTAGATATATATTTCTATCCTTTCGAATAGTCATATATGTATTTACAATTAGTGTATTCTTGATTATGCGGCTGCGTAATTTTGTGAAGCACCTTGGATAATATTGTTAAGCACGACTTAAAAAAAAAAGGAGAAATTAGAATTCTGGGAAGGAAATTATACAATATTACTTCATTTGAAAGATAAAAACAAAAAATATGAGACGTAAATTTGTCAACACCAACTAACAATAGATTGATAATGATCTAATTTTTTATATTTAACATAGTTCAGATTCTCCTTCTCAGTATAACACCAGATGATCGAGACAGCACTGCATATTACAATAGTTAGTTAAACAACCAATTCATATAGTATCATTTTTTACCACCTAAAGCCTCAAAGTAGAAAAAACAATCATATGTGCTAGGAGGAATAATATTATTTTTTATTTGACATTTAGCTCAAAAATGCTTGACTTAAAACTAGCCATGAATACAGCAACAAGAAATGATAATCTAATTGACAGCAATAAATATATTTGTTACCCTGAGTCTGCATCAATCAACCCCCATGCCCCCTGAGCAGAGCTGCAATCGCTGAGTAGTAGTTTCTTGCAATCATCAATGAGTTGCCGAACATGGTCTGCAGTTGCATGCCGCTCCTCTTCTTCCGCCTCTACTTCTTGCTGATTCTGCAGAGTGAGATCACAGGTACGAGCCGAGCCTAACATCAGATCTATCGTGGCTTGTCGGAATGCATCTTTAAAGCGGGATAAATAGTAACTGGAATAAAAATAAAGAAAAACTATTATATTTCATAAATGAGCTATAAAACCAATTTCTTTAAAGATTTTTATAATAATGTATAATAAAATAATAATACTAAAGATGTTTTCTGGAATCCGAAATGAGGTTTGATAAAGGAGTATTCAATATTTCAAAAAAATGAGCAACATAAAGCTGTAATGTAAGTGCACACAAATCTGTAGGAATTGTAAGATTTCTGTTAACCATACATAATTTAAAAAAAACAAATATATTTGTATTTTAACAAAACTCTGTGAAAGCAAAATAAAGCATTATATTCAAGACATCAGCAGCAACAGCATCAAAGACCGGGGCGGTACATAATTCTTAAATATTTTTTCAAAAATATTTAATAAGTGATCAGATAACAACACTAAAAATAGTAAACAAATAAATAGTATGATGTACATTTTGACAGTTTTGTTCTAAAAGATTTTACTGAAACCGTTCCCAGATTGCATTCACACATTTATTTTTTTGATACTTAATCATTTAACTATCTGCTTTCAACAAATTACATCTTCTACACGTGTTAATTTCAGTTCAATGATGAAATTTATAATGCATTCATATGATAGGGATCGAAGAACATTAATGAAACATAATCCATTTTTAGATTTAAGATCAACCTGTTAATCCGAATCAATTTTATAATGTAGTAAGAAGTAATTCATTTTAATATTTAAGACCCATAGACCTCAGTTAGTAATAATTTCAATAAATTTGACAAATACATTAACACAGTTCAGGGTGCAGCCATTCTAAACAGCAATAGTATTAACAAAACCACAATTCGACATTCCGTATTCAAGAGGTTAATAGACTCTCATGTTTAACATCCTATAGGCGCCACTGACCTTGATAAGCCATAGGCGACATTCATCAACAGCATTTCATCCCTCAAAGCCTGCACATAATACGGTGGGATTTCATTTTGGGTCTGTGGTGGCAATTCAATGATGGCTGGAACGATGGCATCGCAAGCGATATTACCGATAGTCTTCAAATCATTCAAGATATCTAGCTCTCGGTCCAACACCATATCGTTGAGGGGAACTCCGAGCAGTAAGTCAAGGCAACACTGTCGGAATGTATCGGCAAAATGCTGGATATAATATCTGCATGGGACACCAAAACACATACACATACACATGCAGAAATGTGCTGGAAGACAAATCGACATGTGCTGCCTCGTTTTATACTTGCATAACCTACTTAAATACTTTTTTACACTTTTTTTATGTAAGCTCCATACTATGCATATACATTATTGACCTACAATTTCTTACACTTCAGCTAAAAGGAAACAGGAAAAAACAAAAGCTAATATCAATCACGATATACGAGTGTTGCCTTATGTCTACCGCTATAAGACTGACCAAAGGCAGTCATTATGCTGAAATTTTAAAGGTGATATTGAGTTCTTACTTCAAAAGATAAAGACCAAGTGGCCAGAATAAACACAATTCAGTCAAATAATGCAGTTGCATGACTTTACCATCAAGATAACATTGTATTTTTAAACCATTTGAAATAATAAGTTGGCATGAATGCGGGTTGTAAACATTTTTTTCAAAACTAGCATCTTACCGATTCGCCGAATTCATGCCATCCTTCATAATTCCAGTAAATTTCCTCTCTCCGGTCCTTGTATAATCCCCCTGAAAAAGAAATTATGTAAGTAAGGAAAGGAAAGTAAAATACTTTAAGACATTAATGATATTAACGGAAATATGTATATATGATAATGCCATGATCATAACATTTTCACACAGCTTCGTAGTACTTTCACATTGATCATGCACGGATTACAATTAAACTGACAGGAATCATCCATAAGAAAAATAATAATAGTGGATCACTTAGTAGTCATCAGCATCACACAAACATTTTTATAAGTTTATATCATTTTATCCAAAATTGACTATGTACTAATTATGATTTTATTTTCTGTTATTTTAATTAGGATTAAACGCCGCCTAGTTGGTTAACCTGACCACGGTAAAGCTTCAAAGACGCGCAAAGTAAAATTTTAGATACAATAATATTCGGACCAAAATACAATATTTTGTTAAGGTTACTGTATACTGATTTACATTATATACTTCTAAAACCCTTTGATTATCATATGATGTATTATCAATTGCCTTGCATATAAAATTATCACTCAATAAAACAATACTCTTAACACACTGTATTGACAATGTATATAAGCAAACAGTAAATAGAGAAGGTAACCTTAAGTGCATTAGTTCCAGCGTACTGTCTACTGATTATGTCTCCGTTATCAGCCCAAAGCTCATGTAGGGCGACTCGAAGCGCATTGGGAAGTGGCCAATCGGGACCCGACAGACCTAACCTTGTCACCTGTAACTTCAGCACTGCCTTCGCCAGTGCAGTCTAGAAATAAAAAATGTTTGATGATTAATGTTCATTAAACTAAATAAAATTTTATTTCACAAATGGAAAAACTAGAGGAAGTTTGAAAAGATCTTTTAAAAGAAGAAATTTCTTGAATATTTTGTTAAATAAAATAATAGTACAAAAAAGCAAATTCAATTTTTAGAACACAAAAAAAGACAGTTATCTAATTGTGTAAGAGCATACCTGAACAACATTGGTTCGATCGAGGCAATCAATGCAGTTCACTCTGAAAACTCCATTCTGCCGACAGATGTAGCCTTGAGGATCCCGCCAGCAGTATCCCATATCAGCTATAATGTCAGTGAGAGCATTCACCAAGAGAGACACATTTTCAAAGTGCATCCCTCGACTGAAAGAAAATGATAGTTTCCATTATGAAAAACATAGTGCACGTTGATATATATATATTTAATAAGAATCTGGCTGGTGTAATATCTATTTGACAAAATCAACTAAAAATGTTAGTATTCCTCAAAAAATTTTCTTCTCAACGCTCTTAAATATTAGGAACAATTCCTTTTACCATCATACAAAGAAAAATTACAAAATGGTTATTGCATAAAGTGAAAGAGGAACCTTAACTACGTAAATTAAAGAAGAAAATGACTCAAAAATATGCTGAATATTAAAGACAGCTAGACACCTTACTGGAAAAACTGCATAAAATGCCAATGTTCAGTTCGAGATAACAATAAATAACATCGATTTGAGTACACAAGACAAATACAAAAATAATTTTTTGCTTTTTCAAATAAACTAAATTAATTTTACTACTACTAAACTAAACTATTAGATGGTTAAGAATTCAATGGACGCACCAATACTCGTGGAAGTCGAATGTGGCATAGACAATATCAGGAGAGTTGTAGGCGTAAACATGATTGCTGTAAGCATCCCAAATGACTTTCTCACGGCCAGCCTGTTCTACCAAATTAACAATGCAAACTGGGCCATAGATGTCTTTTTCTTTGTCAAAATGTTTGTCAAAAGCCACTTGAGTTTCTTGTTCACCTATTTCAAAATACATGGAAATAGTCAATGAGAGTAAAGAGAAAAAACCTACAATTTTTAAAATCTATTAATTTTTATAAGATTTTAAATAATAGAATGATGTTATTGTCACAATTTTTTTTTGATTATATCACCTCTATCAAGTCTAGGTGGCGGTCTGTATTTGTGTCCTGGCTGACTCCAATAAAGCGGTGCAGAACCTCGAACTTGAAGAAAAGAAACTCTATGCGAGCGGTGTACCAGTGATTGTTCAGTTTCCACATAATTTGCTACATAACCGTTATCATCAACTCCGCGGCGTTTGTACCTGAAAAATATTTACATCTTTATTTAACCATGACCACTCCAGATGTGGAGTATATGGATCTCCACCATGTGATGACTTATCTTGATGGATTAGTTTTTAACTCATTTTTTTAATGCAGTAATGGGATTTCAGCCCATAATCTCTGTTAACTAATCAAGTTAACCGCTAAAGCAAAACGATTGAAATCATTAATTATCAAAAATGTATCGATCATAAAAGCATTGAAAGTTAGAACTAACCTAGTCCCGGCCATATGTCTTGAGCGTCTTGAGACTAAACTAAGTGTGAAGACTTCTCGCTGTTCTTCCGTTTTTCCTTTCAAAGACTCTGTGTTGAAGTGACGAGAACATTCACCCGCATCTACTTCGCACCGACGAACTTTCACATGTCCTTGGATAACTGGTACTACCCATGGATCACAGAGTGGGCTCTAAATATAAATTTACAACTCAATTCATTAATATCTTTAGCTTAGGATCGTGAGGTGTTGGCAAGCAAGTTAAAAAATTTGCATTTGAATAACTTCATTCAATAATAATTCTGTTTTAAAATATTTTTAATATCTATTTCATTTGTAAAATTATATTTTGGTAAAATTATTCATTTCTATAGGAGTTATCCGAAATCTTAAATTCATTGTTTGACTTATCAGTTATGTATTTACATCGAAAGCATGGCTTTGCACCATTTCACCATCAATTTTCAAAACGGTCTTGACTTTTCAGATACAAAAAAAAATATGTTATGAAACCTCCAATTATCAACAACTCAACAGACAACTGCAAGTGATAATTTGAATAAAAAGATATCATCAAGTTATATGTTGTATAACTTTAAAGGGAAAATACATCAAAAAAGCAGATAATTTCGGCAAACTTTATTATTGACTAATGTATCCACATAACTTAATATTTTAAAATGAAAAATTTCTAACCCCAATTTCAAGAATTTCCTTCAGCATATGCTTATTCCAGAAGAAGCGATCATCTGCATATCCCCACCTTCCCGAAGAACCCCAACTTTCTCCTGCCTTCTCAAGACGTTGCAATGAACTGGTTATATCAGCAGTTCTACAAAAATAGAAACTTTCCGTGTCATCAAAGATCTTGTGAAGTTCGTCTGTGATTCTACGCTCTAATCGATCCCGTTCCTTTGAATCGCGGCTTTTGTTAACTGTCTGCTTCACCTGAAAATTGTATTTTGGATAAATTAGTGTATCCACTATCGTAAGTAATTCAATTTTATTAAGTACCTTAGCTCAGTATCAAAGCTGCTCCCTTTGCACTCAGTATTTTACGAGCTAACATCCACCTGAGTCATATGCATGCATAATGCCACTTAACTTTGACGACAATAAAGAATCAGTTTTATGAACCTTTCGGTGACTATGGACAGAATGGTTCGTTCAACCAAAAATAATCTCAAAATATGGGCGCACCCACATGCCTGCACTTATTGATCAAATGCTGTCAAATTGAAATGACTTGTAATCATACAATTTTTTGTTTAAAGTATTAGGATATCTAGCTACAATCTGATCTTCTCAAAATAGCTGTTATTTCGGACACACTCTGTTCCAGCGTTTTTGCCTGTTTTCGGAATATAATTTGTTATAAATTCCGTGTATTCTTCTTTTGTATTTAGTACTTATTTTAATCATTTTATTCTATCTACATATTTAGTGTATTATAAGTTTGTATTCCATTATTTTTTGATTGGAGTGTCATGTTTACAAAATAGTTCTCAAAAAACATAGTTATAGAAAGAAATTTTATCCAGCCCCTTAGAATCAAAAGCACACAAAAAAAAAAAAATCTCTTATATATTTTATGTGCATGAATAGAAACTTCTAATTTTTAAGCATAATTTTGTGTAATTGTGTAATTATATGAAATAATGATCTAAAATTTAACAAAACTGACGGTTTAGGACCGACATTTGCCAAATTTAACCAACCATATTACATTCGATCATGTAAATTGATCGGTAAAACAATATTTTTTCGGAAAAACTTACTCACCGAATATGTAATAGATAGTGAAATTATTATTATACCTGAGATGTAGCAATTGCAGCTGCCTGCTGGGTTGTATTTTTAATTGTGTTTCCAGCGCTTTTCACTGCTCCCCATGTTTTATTAACAAAAATAGAATTCTCAAACAATCCTTTAGCACCATCTTTCTTGGCTGCTTTAACTAGTTCAGTAGCATTGGAAGAGTTGAATGATGATACACTTGAGTGCTTCTTGCAGGGTGAGAGATTAAGCTCAGTTTCTTCACTGCCCAATGTCAGTAAACAGATTGATTTAATTTTATAGATAATGTGGTCATCGTAGAGATTTCCAACAGGTGAACAGTCTTTCACAATCATCAACCGAGGATCGTAAACAGTGTCATGTTCAATTTTTCCAATAATCGCATTTGTCGTACCAAGACATTCTATATCTTGAATTCCTGACAAATCCCAAGCTACAAAAAAATTATTGCATAAAAATTAGCTTAAGAGCTTCATCAGATTAATTTGTTTCACGCATAATTAAAATCAACATTGTACAAAAAGAATCATTTTTATACTAATACGGAGCAAATAAAACTCTATGGGTCGAAGGTTTACAGGAGTTTTTTTTTATCATTAAATAAAAACCTACTAAAAACAACTTCCCAAATAATAAATCGATCTGTTTTTATGTCTGCTGCTAGAATTTTAAATATGCGAAATAAAATCGGTAACTTATCTGTGCAACTTAAAAATTGATCAATTATTTATAAAATTGACTCGATTTACCGAGATAAGTTATTCTGTTTACTCTAATAAATCAAATAAGCTGCATGTGACTGCGAGAGTCAAAAGTGATATTCTCATAATAATTTAGCACCAAATATTTGTCTAAATATATTACATTGAAAAAAATTAGATAAAAGGAAAAAGATACTCTCTCTAAAAGATCCTCCCCATTCTATTACTTAGCTACACATGTGTTATTAATCAATATTTTTGTAATTTTATACCTACTTAACTATATTTGAATTGGATAACATGCATTGAAATTATATGCTTAGTTATCTAATTACTGATAAAACGCAGATGGGTGGATCCTACTAAATCAATTCTAAATTTATGATGTATAAAAACCATTTAATTTTTTTTTGGCAAAAATAACATGACATGCGCCTTTGCTGAAGGTATATAAATATATTTATATCATCGATCATTACTGCAAATACAAAAAACATTACATCTATACCGCTGATTAATCACTAATAACTATTTAACCACATTGCATCACTATTACGGCCATGCCTGAAATACAATACCGTAATAAGTTTATAATATATTGAGAATATTATAATTGCAATGTTATTAGTACTCTTGTGAAATAAACATCGTTTGACATATCAATATTATATGATACATGGGTAATATTATGACATGTTGGAGTACCTGATTTTGATATGAACTCCCCGTTATTTCTACTCCACCATAAGCTCACATCGTCTTGCACAAATATATAGAAATCTTCCGATCTAAATACTTCCATTTTTATTTATCTTTTGTATTATTACTTCACCATGAGTTATTTCTATTAGTCCCTTTCATCGCGATCACAGACATTTTCCATTTTAGCAAAAACTATCATTGCCAGAGACAATATAATAATTGATAACCAAAAGTCTCTGCTCAATTATTACCTGTACCGGTATGTAGCACTTCCATACAATACAAAAATAAATCAGTGGCTCTAAAGAGGGGCATACATCATTTTGCAAGAAAAATTAAATATCTGATATATTTTTGGTATTTTATGCACGTAACGGTAACTTTTAAACGGTAGATTTAAAACTTGAAAGGCCGCATGCGAATTTCAACTATGAGGCCTTTAAGACCCAAGCGCAATCTTTTTTATAATTTTTTGCTTCTTTTAAATTTTTATTTTTGTTTTTTTTTTTTTAGAATTTTGACTATCTTAAGACTATTATTTTCGTCCGGGATCTTGTGTTTCTTGCTTTTTTTAGGTGTCGGACCATATTAACATTTTTACCTTCGTCCGGACATTTTTCGAGGCCCTAGGCTTGCATTTAGAGCACTTATGGAAAAATCCGCCATTGGGATAATTTGGTAAAAAATAGTGACAAAGGCAAAAATGTGGTTTTAAAAACGAAAAGTGTGGTTTCTATAGTTACATTAAATATCCATGTATAGTTTCAATTGCTCAGTGGCACAAGTTTTATCTTTTCACAACAATGCATAAATTAAGCATTAAGACTCTAAGTACCAACTTTCAATTAGGTGTGCTCAAATAAATTGATAGTAAGTACAAAAAATAAAATATATCACACCTGCTATTTTACAGTCATTAAAGTAAAATCAATATCATGTTTCATTAGAATTTAGCAATATTATTTATTTTTTAGTTGATCTTTACAATTCACTTCAAAAATACTTTTGGTAGGTAACATATTAAATTTTAATCAATAGCAAACTGTAATGATTTCTGCTCAAAATTGAAATGTTTTGGTTTCTTCGCTACTTCCACTAGAATCATTATAATGAAGTAAATGATAAAAAGATCGAATAAGTATTTCAAAATGACTAACAGTGGTATAATTTTTTTTCTCGAATAAAATAAGCCATTGAAACATTTTTTTTTTTGTTGTAAAATTATATTCTGATACTTGATAAATTAAAACATCCGTATCAAAAGTATAAATAATTCGTTTTTATTTTGTTTGTATGAAGCAGAAAGTTAATGTATTGATAATTGATATTTATTTAGAATATAAATACTCTATAGATTTATTTAGTAGAGATTTCATAAAAACGTAAATAATATAGTATATGTCGAATATTTATATTTTGAATTGTATGTACTTTACGTATGTTTCACAGCTGAGAAAACAAAAACCTGATAAAACGTAAAAACTAAAAACGCGCACCCGTACTTATAATTACGCATTTTTTGTTTGAAAATTACCTTATTATAAACTGTAACTACCGTACCAACAATCAAGTTCACATTTGAAATATAATTTGCAAAATATTTGCCACGCGAGTTTCACAATTTGATAAATTATAATTTATACCAAATAATTCCACTAGAACAGATTATTAACATTTGAGTAAAACAAATTTATTGGGTTGTATTCTGAGCAGTCATAACGCTACATATTTGAAAACGGTGTTTTTTAGTTTTGTTAAGATACTCGACTGCATCGTAATTTGTGGGACGCTACACGCTTTGGTTTTCTAATACCGGTGTGTTGGTAGCACTTCCGATAGACCGTATTTGATGCTAAAAAATCGTTGAGATTGCACTTTTACGGTAATTTATTGGCGGCATTCGTCATTCCTGTCAAAAATGGATTGGGAAATGATATGTCGTGTGTGCCTTCAAGGCGGTGACATGGTATCTTTATTCGACTGTGATGAGAACAATGAACTCCTTCGTGACAAGTACCAATATTGCAGTTCTATCGAGGTGAGTGAAAATAAAATATTCACGTGAAATACCTTTTCTACATGGCTACCCCACGCCCCGTGTTTTTTCAGAATGTTGCTACATTAATATTGCCGTTGTGATAAATTCGACTGTCAAATTATTGGAGGCAAAATATTGTTTATCTCCACAACAATGTTTATTTTTTCATTTGTTTTAACAAATCATTGTGCTCAAAGTAAAATGAAGGTCGATTGTTTTAGGTGTTGGAAACCGAGCCGTTACCGTCGAATATATGTCTGACGTGCGTAGATAGGTTGATGTCAGCTTATCAATTCAGACAACAATGTATTTCGTCAAACGACACACTGAAAGAATGCTTACTGGAGTTCCAAGGCACCAGCACGCAAATGCCCGTGACAGTGAAAAATGGTAATTATTGATTGTAATCTTCCACCAAGCACACAATTGTAATATCATAATAAATGGATTTTAAAGTGTATCACAGATGAACTAGGCAGCAACATGCCTTCTAGACAATTTTCTGATGGCATCTGTGAGTCTTCGTCTTGAATTTGTCGCTTGAGAGTTTAACAATTAAGTGCACCGCCAAAGTGTCAAAGAAAGTTAAGAGTGAAACCAAATTGAAAAAAGCTGGCTGGTATTTTATGTAACTTGTAGTCTAGAAATTAGGCAACAGGTGAACGATAGCCAAATTTGTATATGAATCGTAAATCATGCTTTTAATGTTCAAAAATTACCTCTATTAATGATATCACACTAACTCTCATTAATAGCTTACTCTAGTGGACAAGCACGTTGATTTTTGATGAAGAAAACCCAAGAGAAACCCATTTAACATTAAATAATGAATCAAAGAACAGGTTTCACTTAAAATTAGGGTAATCTCTAACTATAGGTGTCGCGGTCGAAAGTGATAGATCAACAAACATGGCCGCACACTAATACTAATGCATTCACACGCATTGGCCCTAGAAGAAATTCGCGCGCTGTCAATTTTAACATTTCTGT
>JAGVSQ010010755.1:0-12699 GCA_022683975.1 Rhyacophila evoluta
GACTTGAGAAGCTCTTCTCTTTCAACCGACATATGGGGACACTCCCAGAGGATGTTATTGGCATCCTGCATTTTGCCACATAAGCAATTTACTATACAATTTTTCATATAAATTGTGTGCAATTAATAAACGATAATTAGATATAATTTTAAATATACAAGAATTGACGTAAATATTGCAAAAGTATTTTGACTCCCCAAAATTGTAAATTTTAAATTTTAGTGAATCATTGAAATTTTTCGTCACACCCACACTCGGCCAATTGAACATAAGCTCGCTTGGCTTATTCGCTTAACTTCATCTATTTGAGTTCTTCGTAAAATCAATTTACAATCTAGTCTTAATATTTTACGAAAATAAATGGTTTCGAAGCTGTCAGTACGTCATGATTATAAACTACGATCTGCTGGCGTAACGCAAAAATGACAGAATGCATGCATTAAACAAATGACATATGATTACAGGTCTGTGCTTAAAGATATTTCTGATACGTGTGGAAAAAATATTATTTAAATACTAACATATGTTCATAAAATCTAGCATGGGATATGTTGTTTACACCACCAATATATTCCTGATAATTTAGTCTAAGATTCGACATGTTATTGATGATACTGAATACCTCTTTTAAAAATATATATAAAATGTACAATGAAACGGAAAATATCATAACGTCATCCAACTTGATTAGAACTATGGCTAACTTTTTAGTACTAAAAAACTGCAACACCATAAGAGGAGAGAGCTCAAAAAAATCTACTCAATTAATTTGAAAACGTATCGCACGCTTGCGGGGTGAGAAGTAAACGTCTTGACTGGTCGAGTGGAGACGAGATTAATTATGAATAATACGAATAAATGTAAAATGTAATACATAAGTATTTTCTAAATATTTACAAAATTATTGTGTTACAATAAATAACATTTTACTTAAACCATAATTTAAATACTGTAAAAATAACTACACTATGACTGACGATATAAACATTGGATAAAATATAGCTGGACAGTTAATATCTAAACTTAATTATAATATCATATAACAGATTTACATCTTTTCCTGACAATATACAGTTACATAAAGTGAAGTTTCCGTCTAGGGCTAGCTTAATTTCCGCTAAAACGATTAAAATCTGGGATAAAAACATTTGCATTTTCTTCCTGGTCGAAATCACATAGCATAAATCGGCCGCTGAGCGAATACCACCATTTTCACACGATACAGAACCCTGTTGGCGGAATTGTATGACAAAGTAACATCATAAATATTCATTGTCAATTATTATTATCAACACAGCTTTTGTTTTTTGTTTGTCGTACCTCTATGATTATTTTGACGTTTGAATAATAATTATTAACGCAAGAGAGCTATTTATACTTCTGTGTGCATAGCTAATTTTTGCCGCATTACCATTTCATTTTCCGAATAAATGTGATATTATACCAAAGACAATTTTCATATTTTTTGAGTTTTTCATAAATAACACATGCATTGTTGCTGAAATATTCACTAATTTTATGAACTAAAACTACGCATATTTGTATCACTCAAATAATACGTTACATGGTTGTATAATAGAATATGGCTCGGGAAAGGCAAGATAATAATGATAATAAGAACTGATTATGTATCGTTGATGGGATATAATAAAATAAAGTTTTCTAGATAACTAAATTTATTAGTAGAATGTTTTATATTTAGCAGTATTGCGTATATAAAGAGCCATATACTGTTTCAAAACGAAAATAAACATTGTATTACAATCAAATCCAAAAATAACTAGAGCCCATGAATCCTTTTTGACCGTATCCATTCTCTACGTGGAGAATATGGCCACCATGTTGTATATTTAGGATTGACTACCTTCGATCGTTTTCCAAGCTATATCTAAATCCGATATATCCATCATGTTGATGAATATTGCCAGATACGGCTGATCGGAAGCCGATGATCTAATTTATTCTTAACTAGTCTAGACAGATTACTCTCTGGTACCCTTTTGACTTCATTTATCATTACTACTAAAAGGCTTGGTAGCAAAATTACGTCAATTCCATTTGATACATCCAGTGAAATAATAAACACTACGATGCAAAAAAAATTAAGAATTTTTCTCAATGAAATCAAATCCCACCCACAATTTTTATTATTCTTGGAGAATTCTAATAGAAAAGGGAACATAAAAACAAATAATAATATTGTAGTAGCGCAAAGTCATAAACTTATATGTTTTAGTTAAATACATCAAAGTAGATAATTTTGAACTTCGCATCTATGGATACAGTCGATCATTTATATTAAATTAAATCTCAAAGAAACCAATATTGCGAATAGTCATTAAATATATTTCTCGTATTTTTATATACTTAGGCATTTAATAGATTTGATTGTGGCATTGTTATTTTACAAGACTTGAAAACTATTGACTTGAAAAAAGTAAACTTTCATTATCACACAGACATTTGTTTGTTTTAAATTGCAATCACAAAACATCAATTTTCTCACAATTGTCAGTTTGTTAGTTGGCGACTTTTCGCTCCAAGATACGTGTTGTTATTTTGTTTGACATAACATATAATTTAGACCGAAAAGTACCAGATTACTTTTTGTGCTTGCGCCTTTGTCATTATCGACTGAAAAGCATGCAACAAACTATTATAGTAATAAAAATAAAAGCTCTAGAAAGTCAATCACATAATGTATACTCTCGTTACCTTCGAACCTAGTGCGAGATAATCATTGATTTATATGGCAATTTCGTTTCACACGTGATGTCCATTGAAATACCCATCCAATACTGTAGTCGATGGTCATATATAATGTATAAATTTCTAAAAACCTTTTCGAAATTAATTATTGTAATTATATATTTCAACCATATAAATATTGTACACGGATGTTACAAATTTTAAATTATAATATTGGAAACATTTTAACAATATTTTTATTTGTAACATTCATTTGATTGTATATTTAATACGTGTATATATATAATCATATTTTTAATGAATTAATACCATATATTGACAGTAGCGGCATAAATATAAAGCCAAACTAGCCATCGAAAAAACTAATGATTCTGCAAAATTGTGATGTATGGGGAAAAGTCAAAAGCTCTAAAATGGAATAATGTGTAAATTCTATGATTATATGACATATTTTTATTTTTAATATGCATGGTATTTATAAATTTAATAAATTTAGATAGAGCACAGTAGTTGAATAGACTTAATGTTTAATTTTTGCATTTACCCTAAAAATATAGACGCCGGCTGTACTCGATTGATGAGGTTTATTTTGGTTTTAGAGATTTTGGCCGTATAAAGATCCGAACACAAAAGGTAATAGGATTTATTATAGATCCACCTTAAAACCATCGCTAATGATCAATAAACAAATGACCGTAATAAAATTTTCCTCCCTAACGTTCGCGAGAGCTTTGCGGTAGGGAATTTCGGGATTATCAAAGGCAAGAATGAAATTCCAACTTAAATAAGGCACAACTTTTCGGGCAGAATCGAATTAATCAGTTGTTTTAAATGTTTTCTTACACAAGAGCCGCAAGTGATGTTGAAAAATGTATACTTAATTACTTCAATCTTGAGTTGGCGATGCTCTAATTATTTTTTGTATTTCAACCTAACGACTATATCATAATATGATTTAAATTACAAATATATATATAAAGCACCTGGCGATGCCCGGGAAAACTTAAAATTACATGTGTAGCGGAACCGAGGGGTGTCTTTTGGGAGGAGGAAGGATTTTTCCTCCTCCCATTTTCGGAAACAATGTAGCCCACGACCTTCTCCTGGATGAAGTGAGTTGTCTTGGAAAGTCATCGAAAGGTAAAGACGTATCACCACGATCTATTATAAATATAACCTATATTGTGTGTAATACGTTATCAAACTTCAAAAAAACTCCTGAATATCCAATAGGTTGAATAATACACTTCCGGCAGCTTTATTAGCTGGATATTTGTGATGTCTAAGTGTCAGCAATTGGTGAAATAATGAGTAAAATAGAGAGGTCTGGAGAATTTCGTTTGACAAAACTCTGACTTTCAGCAGACTGTGGAGCTGTGTAGACGATGATAAACCTGCAAATAATTACCTGATATTTTTGTAAGTTTGATTAAACGTAGTAGATATATAAATATAAAACGTTAATTTAAAAATGGTATATTTTTTCGCTTATTTGTATATAAAACTTTAAAGATAAACTATAAAAGCTTTGAAAGTATAATTCACTATTCGGTTAAGACGCGTAGAGTTTTTAATTTTGAGTTTGAGTATATTTAAATCTAAATATGTGAACATAATCACAACATATTAATATCAGTCTGCATCGTCAGTTGTGAAAATATTTTTAATAAAATTTCTAAAAAGTTCGAATTGAGAACCACTGCTATATGGTTAATTTACTTGTTTATTGCCTTTTATTGAATGTTATTATGTTTTCTTGGGTGGTCTTAACATCCACGACCGAGGTATTTTGCAAAACATTGTGGTCAACTGAATAGTTTCCATGTCAGATATAATAGTTGTACCACACAGATAGACGCCATATTTAACAATACGTATCTACATACAGTGTGATTCATAGTAATATGACAATTTGAATCTAATTATTTTCGAAAGAGATGGCTAAAATAAAACTCCTATAAACCATTATAATTCATATGCAAATTATTAATTTAAATTCGATTTTTAAAATAGCACTTTGATCATAACTTTTGAAACTTTTTCGATAGTAAGCAAATACACGGTTATTGTTAAAAACTCATGATTACGTTACACAAAGGGATTCACTGCAAATGACGACTTCACTCTAAAGATCCAAAATGTAGAAAAAACATTTTAATTAAATCATTAATATTATTGAAATTTTGACTATAATCATATGACAAGAGTATCTAGCTAAGATTATATTTTTGACACAATGTGTGCTGATATTGCGATATACCGCTCTCTTGGGGCCCATCCTCACTGATATCATTTTTATAAAAATAACTTATATTATCTGATAAACAAAATATACATCGATATTCAAAGAAAGAATTATGGCTAAATCCGATCGGTAGCTTACATTATAATATCGAGCCGTAATCGACGAAGGATCGTTTGTGTAAAAAATAAATTCTACTGGAATTTATGATTTACGTATACGACCTTCTGCTGATTATAGCTCGCTATGTAAATAAATCAAATTCACTTCCATTTTCACTAATACTGCAGTTCGCAGATTTTATAAAATACAAAAATTGCCAATGTTTATCGGTCACAAAATAAAATTTTCAAAGCAGTAAATTTCGTATTGAATTTTCATATCGTCATAATATATACAATTAAACAATACCGTCATCATGTAACGTTATATCAAACTTTTCGATAATAAAATGTATTTTAGTAAGTATCCGAACCACTACTCAACATGCTTATATTTACTGGCGCTAGATGTCTATATCGCCACTACATTTTTATGAAATATTTATTGATTATTCTAGAACGTAATGATTCGGAATTCAATAAATCATACTAAGCGACCTACTTAATTCATTCCTGAGTAATCGATACGTGATATACCATATAATTATTAAAATAAACAGTAAACAATAGGAAGTCAGAATCTCGCAATGAAATTTAAAAATCTATCAAGCCATTTTCGATTCCGATTTAAAGAGCAATTTTATAAAAATAAATATTAATATGTTGATTGAACTTTAATACATTAGGACCACATTGTTTTACGTTAAAATTCGCCTGGAGTTAAGGCGAATTGCGCAAAAATGTAAAAACAAATACCTTTTTGTTTACCTGATATAAGTTTTAACAGAATATACAAAAAAATCTTCTCCTTTAAATTTTGGCATAGTGGAATAAGTTCATTTTGGAAATATACCCCTCATATGTTCCACATAAGGAGTGGATATGCGGAAAAAATTTTAACACCATGTCTCCAATTGGAGTCGAATAGACATGGCGAAAACAAGATATTTTGAAAATATTTCATTTTCACGTATCCACAAAAGCTCAAATTCAAAACTGATAGTTTATATCAGTTATAGTAACTGCAGTATGAGTTCAAATATTTTTTAACATTGATCAAACTATTTGAATAAATGAGTAATAATGAAAAAGGGTGAGGTAATAAAAATGAAACACTTTTATTTAATAAAACATTGTCATAAGAATTTCTATTATTTACATATTATACATAAATAAAAGACTTCATAATAATGAAAAAAACTTTACAATGAAATCAACATTGAACATCAAAATTTACATAAAAAATAAATTATATTTAACACCTCTACATCCAATCCAAGCTTTAAAATTATGAATACAGATTTTACCAGTCTTTGACAATTTGTATTTATCGGATATGAATTTTGCGAAAAATATTCTTCATAGACAGAATCACAATCAAAAAGTTAAGTATTACAATTATAAAAAATTACATATTTATTTTAATATCATTATAGGTTTTACTACCAATACCTATTTTCCTCTTCATTTTTTTTGAACACATAGATTCGGATTTTTCTTGGAAGATCTTTTTCACAGTGCGGCTTTAAGTTGGATTAAGACATATAAAAAAGTAGTGTTAGAAAATAAAAATATTACTGCAGAATAACTTTGAAAAAAAATATACATTCAAATTATTACTAATACGGAATGAATAAATTACAAAAATATACAAATAATGTATCAATTTATATTTACATACAATTATTTTTATTTTATACCAACCAGTGTATAAGTTATCTAGATAAACGGAATAAGAAGCATGGGACAACTGTAAAATAAAATTAACTTGAAATATTATTTTGAATTTAATATGATGCATATGCATTTAAATGGCTTAACTTTACATAATATTATCATCCAAACTGCAGCCCAATATACAGGTGAGTTGTCTTTTATTATATCAATATTTCTTTTTACTCAAATAATACATCATGAATTAGATTTTTAATATACATCGAATGCTTTAAATCAAAACATGTTCAGAAGCTTGTCAAGAATATGTCAACAATTTCTTGGATTTAGCACTTATATTATATAACATAAATAAGAGAAAATGTGAAAAAAAGATTTTAACAAGATAACTTGTAAAATATACAGTGGAACTTTTCCCCATGCATTGTTTTATCCGAATCAAAAATTCATTGTTACACATAAGAACGGTTTTCAATCTATGCTTTTCTCAAGATTGTGGCCCCGTCATACATTATACTGTGTGATTATTTTTGTTGAACATTCGTTATTCCACTCAGTATATGTGATCCCCCACTAGCAAATAAAACAAAGACTAAAAATCGCAAACCTACTAAATACACCAGCTTTTTGGTCAGTGTACATTTTTACTCTTATTTCACACAGTGTATTTACACAAAATAAAATTCCCTAGATATATCACTGGCACCTTGGAGCTCTAGGAGATATTGACACCATAACCTATGCGCAATTAACAGCGAGCGAGCTACCTGTGGTGTCATGAAAATCTATTTGTTATGAATCTGTTTTGACATTTTTAGAGGCATTGAAGGAATTCAAATAAGTGCAATCATTTTTCTACTCTTATGTGATAAGTGAATCTGTATTAAGAAAAAATTGAGTAAATTAGAGAGACTATTGTTTAAATTGAAATGCGTGATTGTAGAGGTTTTAAGTTCACTTTTTTTAAATGTCAAAACATTATTTATAGATATCAATTTTAATCAAAAAATAGGATCAGTTTACTGAAATTTTCTATTTAAAACTCTTAAATGTTCTCCACATATCTATGAATAAATTTGCTGTTGAGTCACTTGACGTTGTTGGGTTAGGCCAAACAGAAGAAATAAAATTAAATCATGGATAACATATCTAAATTCTTGACATTGGAAATTTTGATCATTACTAGGACACTCAACCAATCGCTTGAGAAGTCAATATAGATAGTAAAATAGCGCCCGCCGAAATAATAGAATTATATTCTGCAAGAGCTTTTGAAAACTACTTTTAATTTTATAAATATCATCATTAAATTAAATGCAAGAATTTGCCGGTATTTTTAAGTGCGACAATTAGTAAGTATCGATTTTTTTAAATCAAAATAAATATAGTATACATAATCGACAATATAAATATTATTTTATATCATGTTTAATTATTTAAAATTAAAATATCGAAAAAAGTGTAATGACATATACTTTGTATTAAAATTCAACTGAAAACTAACAGAACCATTTGTTAATTCTGTAGTTTCAAATTTGATATGGTGATAGTTTCAGTTTCAAAAACTGCCAAAAAAATCAATGTCAAAGATGTTTTCATACAAGCTTAATAGACCAGAAGCAACCATCAGCATAGAAAAACCGAAAATATCAAAAAAAATTGTTTTGTAAAATTAAATTAGATAATATGTATGCCATTTAAGCAGATATTTTTTTAAAGATTCCCGTATTTATTTATTTTATGGATAGTAATCATGCAAAGAAAATAAATTCAAAAGATTTTCATAATGAATCATATTTTTTTTTCGATTATAAACACACTGAGCTGGAAAAAGAAACATTTTTTATTACTGATATAAGAATTTCATTATCGATTCGATTTTATAAAAAAATATTACTTACAAATCACTTTGCTATCGTGACGGAATCTTCTTTTTTATAAGTTGATGGATTTCATCATCTTCATCATTATCATTTTCATTAGAATTTATTATTTCAGAAGCACTTTTTACAAGTTCATCACTAAAGGGTATTTTAGGAGCAGTCCCCTCTTGACTTTCTGTCAAATCCTTTGTTGTCATAATAGTATCTATTTTTTTTAACGTACTTATTTGTTGGTTAACCTTTTCTATTTGGTCTGAGAGTTTCCCCAATAATACATTATAATCAAGTTCTCCGGAATTTCTTACTATTATATTATCATCTTTATTTGCTTGCAGGACTTTATAAATTTCTTGAATATTTATATCTTCATCTGTGGTGGGATTTATTACGCCTTCCTGATTACTATTTACTTTGTTAACGGTCACTCCTCCTAGATTATAAATCATTCCTTTCATATCTTCTAATAATTTGGTAACAGCTTTATTCAGGGTTTCTTTGGATCCCTCTAATTCATTGAATTTTGCAGCATCTTTCACAGCTAGCACTGGATTATAAAATTGGGAATCTAGTTCAGAAATAATTGAATTTAACCAGTGGTATCGCTTATGAGTTGAATGGTATACTTCTGGATTTGAGTCGGGTACATCTCTAATATTTTTTGCTGTAACTGTTTGGTACAATATCTTCGGTTCATAACTTACTAAGACTTTTTTACTATCTTGTACATTTTTAGTATTGACTTCGTCTAATTTAAATTCAATATTGCTTTTTTCAAAGATGCGATCTTTTTCAAGCTTCAAGTCTGCTTTTTCACTTTCTATTGAACTCATATCACCAAGAACAAGCCTAACATTTGCATCATGTGTAATGCTATCCTTTAAAATGACAGCATCGTCAGAAAATAAAAATACTGCAGGAATGGTGACATCGTTTGCACCATCACCAGACATTGCAAAAAGCGGTGATGCAGATCTTGATGATCCAGGAATGTTATCAATAATAATGACACCAACTGCTCCCAGTGTTTGTAGCCTTTTAACTTTGTGGGCAAAAGTACAATCTCCTCTCTCAGCTATGACTATTTTTCCTTTGATTGATAATATGTCTTGAATAAAACTGCAGGCTCTGAGGGGATTCGCAAATACAGGTGTAGATTCAACACGCATTGTTCCTTGAAGTTCAGGTCCGAAATGAGCTGGACCAGCTGCTAATAATTTTCTACCAGTTGACGTTAATATGCCAACAGCACGTGGTCTTACAGCGCCTTCTGCTTCAGCTGCACTCCGTTCTGATAGCTCTGCCATTTCTCGCATAAATATTAAGCCTTCCTCTGCATCTCTAGCTGATTTAGCCTGGAATTATCATCAAAATACTTGCCATGCTTATATGATAAAAAAAATTGACAATACAATTGTATAGTTTTAAATGCGAAAATGTAAAGATTCCTTATTTTAATATTGCCTATTCTGGTTAAGTGACAGGTACTTCAAACAAATTTACTAAAGTATTTTCGCACAAGTTAATTTCAATGAAAACTCACTGCCCTATTGATAATTTCTATATTTATTTGATAGAGCAATATCAAGATTGTAGGCTATATTTACAAAATAAAATAATTGAGTTGTGATAAATTTACTGCTTAGTTATGTATTAGTTGTAGCAGTTTTATACAAATAAGATTTTAGTTTTTGTATGTTCACATCAATAAATTGAAATGCCTGATATACTTCAATAAAATAAGTTCTTTTTAATCATGTCTGCTAAGAATGTAGAGTATAATTATTTCCACTATGTGAACACTTATCTCGACAGATTTTTTTATGAAGACTGCCAGTTCACTGCAGTTATGGTGATCATCTCTGATGCACAAGTGTATCTACAAGCATCTATCAATTCAGCCGTGGAGGCAATACAAGTTACTTAAAAAACATTATTTTGAAAATAATTTTGTAAATTTTCATCTGTCAAATATTGTTGTTCACTTTGTTCTAAAATTCCACTCATGGCAGTAAACAAAAAGATTCTTGTCAGTTATTGGAAATTGTGTTTGTGTGAAAACAAAAATTTTACTGTACCAATTCATGTGTGGTGTATTTATTATGTCTAATTGCTGATAATGCAATAGCATGGTGTTGGAATAAAACCAATTGTGATATTCGAGGCTCCAATGAATTAGAGTTAATTATCACATTTTTTACCATGAATTCCTGGAGCAAATAGATCTCTACAACATGGAAACTTATCTTTGAGATGTTTTACAAGATTTAATCGCAACCGCAATCAATTACAATCGCCCAAATCATTACATATCCAGTCCTGCGTCTTCCAAATTTAAAAAATCTTTATGAAAATGTGGAATTCGGATCACTCGGCCACCAAGGAACATAATCCACTTTTATTCTTGATATTTCAATGGTCTACTATGAACTTTATATAATATATAATAAAGGTACATAAGCTCATCAACCAACACAGATTAAGAATTACTTTTTTTATTCAAATTCAAATATGTTATATTATCTTACCATTGAAAAGGTATGAAGCAATTGTACTCTGCCGTCTAATAGAGTTAATACTGATATTCCCATATCGCTTAAAGTATGTATATGTTCAGGATCAGCTGGTCTGAATTGTTTTGCCAATAATCTTCTAAATGAAACATGGTTACGGCACTCTCCCATCATGTTTTTTAGTGGTTTCCTTACACTTGCCGGAAGCAATTTCAAAGTATTCGGACAAGTCCTGAAATTATTGGAGTACACAAATAAAGAAATTTGTCTTGTAAAAAAACCTATTTTTATAATATTGTTTATAAATATGTTTTAAAGATTCACAAAATAAGCACTCACAATTCAATGTCAAATAAATTGTTAAACAAGAAGTAGACAAACTCCAGTTCAGAGTAAGGACAAAAATTAATTCTACACCATCTATCATACGATAATATAACCAGGATAAAATCAAATCAAATTTATAATCTTTGCTATGATGCTTATAGACAAATAAAAATTTATCACATTTAAAAACATCAACAAAAATTAAATAACCAACAACAAAGATTTATCAGTTTTCTTATACAATATTTGCAGATAAAATAGGGTAAACTCTATGGTTCTAAAGTTCTCCTTTCACAATTAAGATTTTTAATAATTCTTCAGTTATTTCATTTCTAAAAATTAATATAATAAATTGTAGCAAGATTAGTAATTTACTAACCATGTTGCATTTGCAAACAGGTCATAGAATAAAGAATAATTTGACATCGCCCCATTTATGTGCCCAAGATATTTGCATTAACTAGTATACAGATATATAAATGGTGTAATTGCCTCGAATATTGATGTAAATTCCGGTCATCATCAAGGGCACTTTTATCAGAGGTAAAATTTCTATTGTAGCCAGCGAGGGAAAGTGGCAGAAGATGGGCTTCGGTGGTTAAAATAAACTCATCCAAATTCACAGGTAATTCGGCGTCATCAGCAAACATCATATATAGGTATTTAAATGTTTCAGCTAACACAAATGAATCCATTCTATCCTCATGAATTCGAGTTCTGACATCATTCACAGCTGCATAGCCACAAGGAACACGAGTGTGTTTCTGCAGTGATTTTAGAGCTGCTTTTCCTACACGAAGATAGTGATCATCATTGGTAGCTCTGTGCAAGAAATATGTAGATTCTAGAAATTCTGGACGGAGTGGATGTTGACCCCAATGTACCTTAATTTAATAATGATTAAAAATTATTTATAAATATAAAGTAACCATAAAAAAGATAATCTTAAATAGTATTAAAAACAGGCTTAAATATAAATATATCATAAATTATTCTCCGCAGAAAAAAATATTACATACAATAAAATACATTTTTTTCGCAAATGGCAGGCTATTCATATTCAAACATAAAATATTATATAACACGTAATAACCAACAGACAAGCAAAATTTGTAAAGAGGAGGATTTTAAATAATAACAAATATTTAAAAACTCTTTTACAGGCACATATCATGTGAAAAAGACAACACAATGTTCCTTTAACCTCTTTACGGTCACGCTATAGAGCGACCACTCAGCAACACAGTGACGGT
>JAGVSQ010010756.1:0-12699 GCA_022683975.1 Rhyacophila evoluta
AATAAGGGCTGATTTTACAATGAGAGAACAAATAAAAATGGTTATGGATACTATTCGTATAGACAAAGTTTAAACTTTTCCCGTTTTTTTATTGAAGTATTAAGGCCATTGCGGACGTTAAACGAAATACGTCCGGTAATAATTATCGAGGAAAAGATTTTTCAAATGCTTTCAGAAAAAAACGTATCGTATATTCTGCGGACCAAACTTATAAATGAATAAAAATCATCATTAATCATTTCGAAAGTGCCTGAAATTAAAGAACTGCGAACTAATGTATTGCTGAAAAGTGTGTCACGGAAGCTTTTATATATTTTTTGAAATCTGTGAAGTTAAAGTACAGCCATTCAAAGTTGTAAATAAATATATTTTACTGCTTAAAAAAAAAAGTAATGGAGGAAGGTTATTATAAAATAAATTAATTAAAATGAATGGATTTGCGTTCATTGTATAACCTGTCAGCAACTAACTAAAATATAATATTACATCAGAAGAAAAATCGAAATTAAAAATTGTTGCAATTATTTTCAATTGATCGCTTACAATTTTGGTTTATTTTTTAATTTACTCAGGAAAACATTTTTTTTTGAAAGATTATTAATTATTTATATTAAATAATAACTCAATAATATCATTGTACTTAGAATCTCATATTTAATACAACATTTAATAATAATCACACTGTGGATTATCACAGAGTGATCATTTTTTAGTTATCAAATTTAATAACAGTTTTATAGATTTAGTAGAAAGTAAAAAAGACAACCTTCAGGTTTTCATTTTTTTTTTTACGAAAATCATAATTTATATAACTTAACACACGTTCAATTTAATCAAAACTATGTAACCCATTGGTATCTAAATTTAGCTCTTATTAAGTTTGAAAAAAATGTCCTGCCAATTTTTTTCTACCAGATCAATTTTAAGTTTTTCATAAATAGCCTAATTAAATTATTATCCGACTAGATAAATAAATACTAGTTTTAATCTTCATACACTTCAAGATTGCGTCTGTTTTTTTTTTTTACTTTGAACCACAATCAAGACGTTTTTAGGCCTCCCGTAAAATTTGTTTTAGAATGAGTTACGTCCATTTCTCTTTTCAGAGTTGATATTCTATCAAAGTAAGTATACTAAAAATTTAGTGCTGTAGTTTTTTTAGTTTTAGAGAATATTTAAATAAACTGTTAATGTGAAATAGCATGACGGCAGTAAAAAGCCGATAGATCAACAAACAGTTCTGTACGTATGCATGGAAGCTTTGTGTGTGGTACTCACTATGATCCCATTATGGAGATGCACTGGTCCGTCCATCTGGAAGGTGGATATCATCATGATAGTCGGGTGTACGAGGTAGGCACAGTACGCCAGCCTGCTCAGAGGGAGTGCACCTCTGTATGAGAGGACTCGAGACAAGAGGCCGTCTCGTTTTCTCGTACAGATTATCACTAACCATGCTATACTGGCACCCCAAGCTATAATGGAATAATACATATAATTATTTTTAAAAAAGTGGCAACATTTAAAAATGTGAAATACAGCTTTAAACATAATTGACTCGTATATATTGTAAAATTACGTATTCAAAATCAACGTACTGTGAAAAAAAAAACAAGAAAAAATAATAGATAATATCAATTGCTTATATCTAATTAATAATAAATATTTGATTAAATTCAGCATAATAAATAAATAACAGTTGCTCACTTGCAAATCGAAAAATAAGATGTTAAGAAGTGTAATAAAAATATAATAGAAACTACACAATAATAAAAAAGAACTAACGAAAATTATACATTTCAAAAAAAAATTGAGACTTATTTTTTACTGAAAAATATTTGAAAATTATCATGTTTATTTTTTCGCGTACAAAATTATTTCAATGTTTATTATATTGTGAATACGTTTCGTAAAAACGTTGTTCTTATATTCAAGTGCCAAATATTATAATAAATATCCTATATTATTTAAATATATTTACGATAATACAATGCTTTGAGACGAAAATAATCTCATATTATATTTTTATTCATCATATCAAATAAACGTGAAAAATATTCATGAAATTCTGCATCATAGTATAAAAAAATAACTAGAATAATTTAAATATAAAACATTTGCTCGTGGTCTGGAATTTCACGCAAAATTTTTTACAGTTCTATTATAATGTATTAAAAGCTTTTAAAAATAAGTATAAAATCTAATAGGGAAACGTTTATCGTACCTGTATGACCTATACTGACGTAGAATGCAGTTGGCCACATATCAAGATGACCATCTCTCATGCCGTAAATCAGCGAGGCCATGATTCCTAAAGCGAAAGGCCAACCTAAGGCCTGAATCCATTTTGCTGGAGGTGGACTCCCTCGAGTTTTCCATAAATACCAGCCAGTTATCATACCTAAAATTAATAAAAGAACAATACTTATTATATATTCAACACAAATTTTCCACGGATTTATTATATTACACCTGAAATAACAGATATTTATTTGAATGATTTTTTTTCACTATGTCCGCTGTAAATGTAAGCATGTGGATAGATGTCGTGATCTGCCATTTAGTCATTATCTTATTAATGCGTTCATTGTGTTGCTTTTGATAACATATATTCAGTGATTCCATATTATGATAATTTATCCATTATATAGAAAATTGTAACTATTAAAAAAATCAATGTTTTAAAAGTATAATAATAATATTAATAACATGTAAATAATTATGAAGATAAATCTAATAATAGAGTTAATATTCACTTAGTTTATGTACAATAAAAATAGTTAAATATAGTTTAATTTAAATACTATGTACGCTACTTAGAGTATATGTATTTACTATGTGTGAATGTGCTCGCTCCGAAAGTGGAGTATACAGATTTCCGCAATGTGAAGACATTTTTTTACAAATTGGGTATGCAGTCCTGCATTGTCAGATTTTTAAAAGTCCGACAGATCTGGGAATCGAGCCTACTTATCTGTGCATTTAATATTAAAGATAGTAATATCCTTTAGAAAAAAAAAGTATAATCAAAATCACGTCTCTTTCTCTATTGGTATAATACTGTCAATGAATTAAGTACAAACGATATCTGTGCGAATGTTTATAACTGTAATTTTTACGATAGTGGGAATTTTCCCGTTATCTGCCTACAATGAGTTTGCATTTGAAAAAAAAAGTATATCGCTATATATTGTAGAAAAAAAGGCTCTAGAGTCTAGAGTATCATTTGCACACTTATCAGAATCCAGCTAATAGTCATGAGCAGATACAAATGAATTTACTAGACAGTTAATTGACAATTAAGTAAGTATTATCCTACGTTTTATTATCATACTATTCCCGCAAGTAGGACATATCGATGGTTTAAAGTGGGAATTTTCGTTTTTTGCCGAAAATTAATATTTAATACCATATTTTTGGATGGTTATATATACTATATGCGAGTCTAGTGTTCATTCGACAGTTCAATATAATTTAAATATTTCGTATAAAGTTCCCGAGAACAGCTTTATATTTAAGACTTACAATGCAAGATATATAATTCTGCTATTTTTTGCTTATATCTATCATAAACAGCTTTTAGAATAAATTGTTTAAAATATGTTTTTAATATCAAAATAATCGAAAAAAAATATCATTAATCATAAAAGCGGAAAAATTTTCACTTAAAGCATCGATATGAATTTCCAAGGTGAATGACCATTTTGTATTTAGATTAACGTAACGCAAATATTTATTTTTAACAGATTCACTATCGGCTAATTGCTCAATCTATTGAGCATCCAGTACTGTATCTTTGGATATAAAAAATTCTACATTTGTAAGATTTCATCTCAAAAAGTCCGATTTCGAAACGCGTGTGGATACATCTTACACATAGTGATGAGAAACAATTGAATAATTGCAGATATAACTTAAAAACTTATCTGTAACAGTTGAAGTGTGAACTTCAATGGTGTATACTTTAGTGAGTTTCAGTTGAAGTCAACATTGCTATAATCAGATTTTTTTATTTAATTTGGTCTCTGGACTCTAGACAAAATTTAAGGCCTAACTGTAATATAAATAATAGCTAAAAAAGAGTTAATAATTTCTTTACGGTTTGAAGATAGAACTATCTAAGAACTAATTAAAAACAAACTTGAAATAATTTACTTTAATACCACAATATTTTGATGAATTAGTATGTTTAAAAAAATGTGATTTTTTATTAAACAAATTAAACTGCAAATTAATTGAGATTGACATTAAATGTATCTAAAAATATATTTTATTTAAACAGTGTAAAGCTAATAATAACTTAGTTTAAAAATAGTAAAAATATTGTCGATTAGCGATATTTGACAATTTATTTTATTGATTTACATATTTTTCTGCTTATTTAGTATAACTAAAAAACAAAGATTAAAATACATTATTATCACGTTATCTCAACGACTGTGCTTAAAAGCTCTCTGAAAGCAATGGTGTTATTAAAAAAAATATTTCCACAATCAACTCGAAAGCATTTTTTAGGTCACCCGTCAAACATTTTCCACTCCCAAAAAAAAGTTGAGACCTTTTTTTATGACCACACCCGTCATACAAAAATTGATCATCACTCAAAGTATCGTTCAATAAAATGACTATGATTTAAAGATAGTCTGTATAACTATAATATTGATTAATTAGTATTTTTTAAACTAGAAAATAAACTAAAAATTCCGCACGAAACTTCACACAGTATAATAATGTTAGTTTCATGTTGGCATTTACGTTACAAAATATCGAGTTTAAAAATGAGCTTAATTTGCAAAAAAATACAGCGAAGTTTTGAAAACGTTTTCATGACACTTCTCCAATCTATAAACGAGATGATTTATTTATATGGAAAATGTAAGGCTCAATTTATTTTTTGGTAACTTTAATACCGGGTAAAAGAGATAAATCAAAATTTTATCTTTAAAGTAAAAAAATACAGACATGCATAGTGTGGAGATTACTTTTATGTACCTAGGTCATCAACGATTATTTTTATATATTATATTGTATTTAAATACGCATTAAAATATAAGATTTTGATGAAGAAATGGGATGTAATCTTGCCATATCGGCTCAGAGCGTTTTACCGTAAACCACTCAAAAGTAGATAGTATACTTTTAAACGTATTTTTGGTCTATTATATTGAATGACTTCTTCAATGGCTAAAAAATACCATGCGGGTATCTAAAAAAATGTAAAATTTAAAAATGGATGCCTAGTAAGTTGAGCAACTAGCTGAGAATTAATTATTTTCGTGAAAAATATTCTATAAAGATATGTTGTCACAAATGTGAAGATCCATAAGCTCCACTTCCGAAGTGGTCGTCTTCATACTGTGTAGATCCGTATGCTTTACTTTCGGAACGTATATGGTGAAAAAAAAAGTTTAATTTTTATAAAAACGCAACACTGCTTGGCAGTGAAGACTTTAAAGTACACTTTTATCTGATTTTTTGTATATTAATACATATTATCTCCATCTAAAGTAGGCTAATCAAATGGATGTAAACTAATATATCAAGATACATTGTAGATGTACAGTATATTTTTATATATACCATGTTCTCTCAAAATTTCAGCATAAATATCTACACAACACTCGTAAAGTGAAATATATGGATCTGCGCAATGTGAAGACTTATTTGATAGGTCATTGTTATACGAGAATTATTTGCCAGATAATTGCCCAACCAAATGAACATCCAGATTTACATTTTTTAATGTGTAAAAACCGTTTTATTCATTAAAACTTGTAAAACTCGGATTTTTACAAATCCCATACAGTATACATGTTAAAATACTCAATTCATTTTATAATAGGATAACATTAATAAAATTCTAAAAAATACTTTGTCTTATTTGTCTAGAGTAAGTTAATCAATATATTTTTATCATATTATGAAAAACGATTACACCTTTTCACTAAAAACATTCACCCATTAATATACTATATAGTCATAAAATATAATAAAAGTATCGGCATTATTATTATCTAAATAAGATAAGCCTTATTATAAAGCCATTTGCTCTTTCATATAAATGATCACAAAAAAATGATATGCCTACGATATTTTAAAAGCGTATAATTTATTACAGTTATAATTTACATGTAATCATATACATATCGACTGTGGAAAGTAAAAGGATGTAATCCTCAGTTTTTTCAAAATGGCTTGTTTTCGATAATCATAATGTATACACGTATAATACACGTCGTTCTATCAAAATGACGTAAGCTGCAAATGCCAAATAAATGTCTAAATTCAGCTTTTAAGTTAGAATAAAGTTATGACCTATCAAATTTTTGACCACATCAATTTTATTGGTTTTTCTTAAACAAATTATTATGTTCATATGGGATTAGGTAAGTAAAACAGCAGTTTAAGTCTTCGTGCATTTTAAGATTGTGTCTATTTAGTATTTATTAGTTCTATGTGGGTCTATCAGTTGAAAATATTAATTAGTTCTATGTGGGTTACGTTTCTTTTTCTCTCCACACTCGAAGTATGGTTATGTAAGATTAGTTTTTTGTAGCTTATTACTATCTATCACTATTATCATCTAGTATTTGATTTGATTTAAAGTTGATTTTTTATTATTATTTGCACACTAGCATGCAAGAACTTTGAAGAAAACAGCAATTAAAATTAAATAGACGGAACACTAGTAACCTTGGATTAAAATGTCGATAGTATAACAACAATCAGAATATGTTATTATCATGCATTACATGGCTGCTACCCGAATCTTAAACACACAGAATGTAAATAAAAAAATACGCAAAATAATAATAATAGAAAACAAAAAAATCTGAAGTTTGCTTATTACCAATTAAATATGGTCCTAGTCTGGACCATGGCTTATCGTACAGTTGATCGAACATCTCGAATGGTTCTTGTATTTTGGCATGGTAGTTATTTGCAATTGAAATATATCCGCTCGTCAACCAGGAACTGATCATCAACAACACAAGAATCATTGATGACAGCTTGAAATGCCTGAAAATAATCAATTAACTTTTAATTAAGCATTTACAACAAAGTATTTCACGTGATATAGATCAAATAACTCCATTGATATATTTAGAGCAATTTTTATAATGCAAAATTAATTTATTATCAATAAACATTCCTGGTTACCTAGGTAACACTAGCAAATCCCTTTAAATACTCGTATGTTGTATTAATTGTATCAAATTTGATTTCTATCCAAACTGTCATTTCACGCAAAAAAAATATTTTTCGATTGCATTTATAGATTATATTCGTCACATAAATGCAACTTTTAAGTTTTACAGACGTCCATATTAAAAGTTTGATGATGATTTTAATTTGATGAAAAGGTATTTCACAATTTTAAAAGATTCATCAAACATCTTTATAGTGAAAATTTATAGTTTAATTAAAAATAATTCGGCATCTTCGGTAGCCGAGGGGCTAGCTTGAAGACTACGGACACAGGTATTGTGGGTTCAATTTCCACGGCAGCTGGGTTTTAAAAATCAAAATATAACTGGACGTCCAATGGTTTAAGCAATTTATTGGCAATCAATTCTCGTGAAATAAGTTTGATAAAATAATTCGTGACCAAGCGGAGATTTATATGCTCTACTTTTGAAGCAAAAGTAGTATAAAAAACATATAATTGACAATGATAACTGTAGACGCCACGTGACGTTCATATGCTCAATTTAGCAGAAGAGGATATTGAACGAGAAGTAGAAATAATTACAATCGACAAACGTATGTCTTTGGATATTGAAATGGTACTATTTATTATTTTAAAATAACATTAAATTATTGGCTATTTAAAATACAAAAATATTTAAAACTATAAAAGTTTGTAATAGATAGACAACGCATATTTTAATGAAATTATTATAATAATATTGTTTTATTTAGGAAATAGAGTGACGTAATAAATCGAAGAACGAGTATAAGTAAATGCGTTATTGATTTTTTTACTATATCTATAAAATATAAGCTACATGTTTTTTACAGCTACTCAGACGCATGAACAGTTGGGAAACTCTGGTCGAAGATTTCCAGCTATAACTTTAAATTAGACATTTAAAATAAAATACAATAATTGAAATAATGTACCGTCAACCAAATGCGGTTTTTGAAAGAATGTTCAAAATATTCTCTTTCTCGTCAATTATGTTTTTGCTGCTAGCTTATTATAAATTTAACTGTATTGCGGTTTCGTTTGTGAGTAAATTTGATAAAGTGTAAATTAAAGTTAGCATAGACAAAGAGAAGTATGCCTGCTGTAACATTAAATCAATGCATACATGTTGATTAATAAACACGAGTAAACATTGATTAAACTCTATGTATGCCCGCAATTTATTTTAATTAAAAAAATGTATTAAATAAAACCTTTGTTTATTTACCGTAGTCGGGAGACACACCAGACAAAGAGAGAATTGAAAAAAGTTTGTTGTGAATATACATGTATTCACAACTCGTTGATGTAATACAAACAAATTAAGATAATTGCATTGTTGTTTCAGGACTCGGATTGAGTTTAGGTTAATTGTTACGTAATGTCTGAAATTTACAAGATATGCATAATAGATCTTTCGACTTACACTATCAAATCTTTTTATATATTGAGGGTATTTTTACCTTATCGTAATAAACATAAATAAAATTGAAAGTCATTTCAAGTAGCACATTTGTAAACAATAAATTACGCATTTTTAACACATTATAAAACATTTTCAGAATATTTTATTCGAATAGAAATCTAAAAAAGTGTTGAATTGGATAAGAGAATTTTATGGATTTTTTAATTTTCCAATATTATAATACTATTCATCCAGTCTGCAGTGATAACTGTAATCTTTTATTACAACTACTCGTAAAAATGGATTTTTGACAAACATAGCAAGTTGTAAATCGTTTGTATGTTAATTTTCATGGTTAAGCTCAAAAAAAACTATACCAGAATGAAAGATAAGCAGTAGTCAAATACAATCAAGTGACGCTAGTAATTGATCTACAAACGTATCTTAGTTACTAAAAATGTCCAAACCTTCTTGATAGAAGAAGCAGAGTTATTCCAATAACATAGAACTGAGTATCATTTGCCATGTACCAGGACCACAGCATACACATTTCAGTTTGTGGATATAAATTATTGATGTAAAGAATATTCCTCCACCAATATTTATCGCAATTGATATGATCCAAGATCATAGGCTCAAAAACAGAGTTGTTATGACTGTATCTCAAAGCCAATTCATTTATCCCAATCGTAAACAAATACGCAGGAGTTAAACGAACAATCCTGTAGAACAGCAGTATAATAAATTCCGACACATTGTCTTTCACTTCTTTCGCGCAAGTTTGGCGGGTAAACACCGGATTGGTTATTTGAAATTGTTCCGGTCCGGCCATTGGCTGTCCCGTAGATAGGTGACCAATCACCGCCGAGTTCTGTTGTGTCATGGCCGGGTTAGTGTACGCGTATTGATGCATTTGAATTTTGCCGCGCTCGTTTGAATTGCTTGGCGGGAAATTATTTCCGTTTGTATTTGTGCCGTTTTGGGAACTCAGTTTTGCGTGCTTTTTAGCCAACGCAGCCTTTTTCGTTTCTTGAGATTTGTAATAGAGAAACGTCACCAGTAGACCACTGAAATATAAATAATAGAGTATAATAAAAATAATTATATATCTAATCACTTTCATTCATATACAATTCAACAAAAATGCAATATTAGGGTTTGAAGTTCGAATAAAAGGATTTCAATATAAAAAGCTTATACTTGGTGATTGTTATTTGAAGATTTTAGCATCTTCATGAATTCATGAACGTCATGATTCCCATTACTTTTTGACGACAATGATTTATTACTCCATAATTATGGCAGTGATTTCAGCTTTTTTCTTATAACGTTGATGATGAATAGTATAATTAAATACGTATTTTTTTTATTTAATTAATAAATGATCTATCTCCTACAAATTCTATAATGAAATGATTTTAACTTTCACTGATAATAGCCAATATGTCCATTTTAAATCATAATAAGTTGTATACACGCATTAAAGATTAGATTCCAGTAATAATTTGTACAGCAATGAAAGCTTTTTTTATGATTTCATGTATCTTTTAACATTTCGATATCTTATTTTAACGTGGAAGTCCGTTTTTAGTCTTTGTATAATATTTTACTCATACAAATATTACTTCCAAACTATTTCGAATAATTAAGAAAATTTATCACATAACAAAATAACAAATAAAGCAAGTTATAATAAATGCTTTTAATTTTGAGAAATAAAATAATATGGTGTTACCTGATGAAGAAAAATGTGTCGACGGAGTATGATGCATTACCGACAGTCTGATAAAAGAAGTTTCTCTCTGTTACTAAACGAAGCGTCTTATTATCAGCTACCGCAAAGGCTTGGAGATATGTGTGCACCATTATCACCCAAGCTACAGAGAGGAATCTAAAATTCAGTAGAAACAGAATGATTTAAAGTAACTGAGAGCTCATCACATATATAAATATATATTAACGATTCACCATACCTTAATCCATGAATACAATTGATGGCGTCTTCAGTGGAGTCTTCAGTTTTCATGATTTTCTCAGTGTTGGATAATGCAGAAAATGATAATAAAACTTGTGAGAATACATCTGAAAATTAAAAATCAATTAATTTTAAAGTTTTTTGTTACAGAAAAAGATTTTTTTATACATTGAGCTTTTATCAGTAGAAAATGCCATACTGCAAAACTTATATCAATATTTAAATACAAAATAAGAAAATTTGTAGTACTATGTAATTGATTACATATAAATAAATCTTCATCGAGTGCTTAAAAACAACTCTACAATTCTTCATAAAGCAAACTAATTTGTTTTTAAGTTACAACAAGAAAATTATTGCTAATAAGATTTTATTTTAATACAATTTATAAGCCATGTGTTTTATTAATTATATCGACTGTGGAAAGGAAAAATAATGTAACCCACTAACAATCTGATATTCTTTTAATAAGTTTTTTAAGAGAAACTAATAAAATTCACACGGTCAAAGTCCATTTTCCTGGTGGCAAATTTCGTAATTTTAAACTTAAAAGCTGAATTTTGACACTAACTCGGCATTTACACCTCACATGCTTTTGATAGAACGTGTATTAAGTTGTGTATATCGTGATTATTGAAAAAAGCTATTTTAAAAAAACTGAAGATTAAGTTTTTTCCTATAGTTGATGTTTTAAATTACAGAAATATATAAAAAATAAAGAAGCCGTTAGAAAAATGAAATACTACACTGGAACATTATAAAAAAATCTGAATATCAGATTCAACAATCTAAAAACAGCTTTTAGGTCTTCACAGCTTTCTGATTTGCAATCTTATAATACGCAATTATACCAAAAAAGGTGCGAAAGAAAATCGAAAGTCAATTTACATTAGTTATACAAACAATTCAAATATAATATGACAGCGATCTACCTGTCCCCAATTTCCTTCTTGCTCGTTGATTGACATTTTCATTCTCGCCGTTCGGAGGTCCATTTCCGTTGTCGGAAGGGCCATTCCTCCCGTGGGCGCTGGCGACGTTATTATTCTGGCACTCCGCCTCCGCGTCCTCTTTACCCGCTCCCGTTTTTCCCGCGCAATCCCTGCCGGACGTGACGTCACTGTTGCGACTGTTGACGTAGGCCTCGTAGAACGACGCCATTAATATGATAACAACTGTCACTGCACCGGCGCCCCTGATGAGAAAATTGCAAAAGCTTTTGTAGTTAGACTGGGACTCGTACAAAGAATGATAATAATTGAAATATACGGACCATGAAGGCTAAATACACAAAAAAATACTATACAATGATAATATTTACAGAATTTTTAAACTTTGTATATTTGCTATATTCATCCATCTTTTAGTGACATTAAATACAAAGTATAAAAAATACAAAAATGAACATTTAAATATAAGCATTCAATTCTAAATAAATTCCGTTTCGACAGTAATAATAATAGCATCAGGGTGAATTTCATTGCTTTTAAAAAATTTGCGGCATCATTTGGCGAGTGTGATGATCACTTCACATAAATTGCTTGACCAAATAAATCTCCATTTTTTCAATTAGCTTGTTTTATCATTCTGTCTTTTTTAACTTCAGCACACTTAAGCGCATGGCAACTTAGGCCTTGGGTAATTTACATTTATTCTCGGGACATTTCCGTCGAATAAACTAGATTGCTTCTCGATATCAAAGCTCAAGGATATGCCCAATTAAGATCAGGCGTAAGAACGGGGCGGGTGCATGGTGGTAAGCGCACTAAGAAAAACAGTATTTATTGATTTATATTGTCATTTTTTTAAATAAAATCTGTTCCCAATGTGCAGCATATGAATCTCAACAGTATATAGAGTGCAGATCTTCGTTTTGTCAAGACAAGTTTCGGCAGGTTTTGCTAACGAGAATTATAATCAGCCAATTGCTCAACTCAATGAGTACTGCGGCTTAATTTCTTTTTAATCCAGCGTCTGTGGAAATCTAACCCAAAATCACCAACTATGAAACGCATGCTAACCTAGCTGCTACCAGGGAAGATTTCAATCAATTTTTTGATGTTTTATCTAAAAGATAGTTCTGAATTATTTAAAACTGGTAAACTTCCATATGTGAGATCACTGTTAGCG
>JAGVSQ010010757.1:0-12698 GCA_022683975.1 Rhyacophila evoluta
ACGCCCGCACAACGGGTGTGGAGACGTGGCGGGTGGTGGAGGGGAAAGCAAGTGTGGGATGTGTTTCTGAAATATTACACACTATTTTAAGGATGCTATAAATATTAAACAATACAGTTATATTATATAATGTACATATTTCAATGTTTAAGGGCTAAGTATTTATTTATCAGTTTAAATTGTTTGCATATCGTCACCCTCAATAAAAAAATCACTAATTAAGAGTAACGTCGAATTCAAGATGTACTGATTATCAGTGAAAAAAAATTCAAAATGCAACTTTAAATACTTCTCGATTAAGTTCAATCCAGTGTCTGCTAAACTGTTTGTGGCAAAAATCTGAGGGTGTGCCGCGAAGCAGAAAGCCTCAAAATTGTTTATTTTACATGATTAATGCCTATTCGTTTAAAAATTCTTCAATTTTAAATAAATTCAACATCTGGGTATTCAAATAAATATTCGTCACGCTCGTTCATAGTGGCACATCTGACACTAATAGATGAGGAACTTTTAATATAACTAAAATACTACCCTGGGATCAAAGCTTCATTTTTTGAGCTGTCAGCATTTTGGAGTCAATATCCTCGATTGGTTACAGCAGCAATTAAATCTCTGTTGCCGTTTGGATAGTCTCATGTTTGCAAATTTGGTTTTTCAGTGCTCGTGGAAATGAAATAAAAAAAACGAGACCGGTTACAGATGGTAGATGAGGAGTTACGTGTTTGTTTATCTTATTTAAGGCCACGTTTTGACAGAATTGTTTTTAAAAATCAATTGCATACTTCTCACTAATAAAATTATTACTATCTATGTACATTATATATGTTGATAAAATATTTAAAAAAATACCTTTACTATGATTTCTTTTATTCATATTAATAAGGTACATTTTATTTTTTATGGTATTTTTATTTGGTGTGCCGCGGAACAAATCCTATTCACCAGTGTGCCGTGAAGTAAAACAGTTTGGCAGACACTGGGTTAGTCGATTTAATCATTCTGTTCCCCCTATGTAAAATATAAAATTAAAAGCTAAGTAAGCCACCATGATTTATTCCCGCTAAAAGTTCGTTATTACAATATTTAACTGGAGAACATTAATAAATCATTGTTTAGTATAAAAATAAAGATAAAAATCGAACGGTATTTATTATGTTTGTTTAATTAGACATTTGATTGGGTCCGATCATTTTACGCAGGATCGCTAGTCTCAGCATCATACCAAGAACTCATAGACCTCGGAGTAGCTATTTCCTAACAGTTCTTCAGACTCATTCCATGCTGATGGCTTCTCGGGAAAACTTGCATCAGGTTTGTGGGCGCAGCCTCGGCCATCGAGGGAATGTTGACTGACTTGTTCGTCTAGGGCTCGGATAATATAGGACACGTCTCTATTTGACGAGTTGTCAGCGAGGCATTAGATTGATTCGTGGAATATTACTGCATACTCATCTAGTTAGGACTTAGAACATAAGATTACATGGTAGATTACGGTGCATCGATTTAAATTGTATCACAAAGACTTTAGTAATCGTAATCAAGGAAAGAAAACTTGTATTAATGTGGTTATTTTTATTTGAATTAGTAATTAAATCTTTTTTAAACATGCTATACTCAAAAGCAAAAAACGTGATTCTTCACATTGCTGACTGTGGAAAAGAAAAAGTAAATATAAGTATATAAGTTTATTCAAAATAGCTTTTTTTAAAATAATAATAATGTATACGACTTAATACACGTTCTATTAAAAGAACGTAAGCTGCAAATGCCAAATTAGTATCTAAAATTAGCTTGTAAGTTTTAAAAAAATTGCCTGACAAATTTGCGACTAGGAAAAGCACATCCATCACATCAATTTTATCAGATTGGTCAAATAAAACACCGTTGAAGTCTTCGTGCACTGTGTCTATTTATTATTTTAACAATAGCCCAAAATCATTAAATATACGTTTTATGTGCTATCTGTAAAAAAAATCAGTGTGGGATACGTCTTTTTTCCTTTCTACGGTCGATATGTTTATATTTACAAAGAAGTGTGTATATAAGGTAGCAAATATGGTAAGATTCTGAAAATGCTTTTCGAGTTCGTTCCCTTTGCGAAAAATCTCGGCCGAAAAAATGACTTTAAATATATAGGTTTTTCTTAAATAACTTAATACCAAATTGAACAAATTAAAGTTTGAAATTTCAGTCTTCGTGCAATTTAATAAGCTTGTATCGGTTAAATATTTTGAATTTGGTTTAAAAATATTAAATAGACGGTTTTGTGGCCCTGTATTTTTTCTGCGTGGATTACGTTCTTTTTCCTTTCCACAGTCAATGTGAAAACATCCTTTACGAAAATCAATCACGTATCCAAAAAGGAGGATTTTTTTCCTGTCAGCTAATTGCTCAACCGATTGAGTATCCAGTTTTGTATCGGTCAATATTTGGCAAGCATTATAAGAGCTATAGCATTCGAGTACGCGTCCTTCAACACCGCCATCCACATAGCATTTAGATACGGTAAAAGCACAAATTGTAATATATAAATAAGTGAGATCTTATATATTTCCCAATAGAGTGAATTCCTACAAATGTGTGAAATGAGCACTCATTACAAATTGAAAAGTATTCACAATGTCAAACGATGAATTTAAAAAGAATTGTTTTAATAATCACAACATTTACGTACACATTTTAAATTGCGATTCAGTACACTAAAACCATAAGTAAATTTTCACATGTCTATATTAATTTGTGGTGTGCGTGTTTCTTCTCAAAACTCACATCTTAATTCAATATTCAGATGTAGCGTATAAATAAACAATATCTGTTTATCATATGAACGTTGAGTTAAAATAACATGTACATTTCCAACAATAAATTTTACTAATAAAAGATGCATTGGAATAGAATTTATAAGCACGTTTTTGTATATTAAACGTACTTGAATGTAACGCTTATATTAGTTTTGAGCTATATACGTAGTCACTTCTTGGCATTTCGTAATTCGTTATGTTATACACTTATTGTCAGTGTTTAGGCACTTGAAAAATTGTGCGTTGGCTATGATTTATAGGAGACGAAATTTTATAAAAAAGCTTTGGCGCCTCACTAAAGATAAATTCGTCTATTTTATCATTTTAATATTTATTTAAAATTAGTTTGCAACATTTAACAACGTAAACAATATTAGATGTCGTAAATATCGTAAAAAACACTTTCATTATTTTTGACTAGGTATTATATAAATGATTTGGAAATTATCTAAGCGTTAAAGGGTTAATTATGATATCATTATTCATATGTTGATATTATACTTTTAATTTAATTTAAAGTTAGTAAGTGTATCTTGTTAGTAAATGTCAGAGTACCCATTGGGCCAAAGAGCAAATGATAACCTTAAAGCGTGATAAATATTTAGAGTCGATTGTTTATTATACTAAATTTTATATTTTTTATCATTCGTACACTAGACATCGTATTTAACAATAACAACAAGAAAACTATTTCTTAAGTTTAATTGGATTTAAAATTATACGATCTTTGATTAATTTGATAATATATTAGTTAGTTATTATATTCGCATTAAATAGTAATTCAATTGTTTTTTGATTTCTGCTTTGTATAATCAATTTTAATGTTTCAAATTCATACGTTAGTATGAAGTCTAAAGATCGTAATTATGTTCATTTAAAAATATTGTTTAGGTACCCGAATGTTTCCCATTGTTTATAATGTGAATAGTTTAATTAAAAACATTTTCGTCTATTACAATAAACTTATTGACTTAGGATGATATATGGAGTTGTCAAAGATGGCATAATACATTTGGAATTACTCGAAAGATGCAAGAAAGTAAAGTTTGAAATTGTATCATATAATATGTACGTTGTATTTTTTGAAATATTAAAGGCGTAGAAAACTGTCTCAAGGCCTTAAAACTACCGAATTTACTAAGTAATTAAGAGGAGTTTAAAACCGATATGATTAAAAAAAAGTAATTAAAGCTTCGTTTGTGATAATGGATGGATAGTTTTTTTTAAAAGGTTTGTCGATAGCTATTTCGGTTTGCATTTCGTCGTAGGTAAAATACTAAATGTGAACAAGAATTATTTAAACTAAATGGTATATTCGTAGTAAAAAAATCGTAAAAGAACAAATGTTAATGGAAACTATCACCGTTTAATAAATGCAGGACTTCAGGAATAAAAGAGTTTTATCGATTTCTCAAAACTGTTATTTATGTTACTTGTTGGTTTAAGTATCGATAAATTCAATTATAAATATACTGCACTTTTTTTTGAGAAAGCGTGAGAATTAGATGTATGTGTATCCTGTAAATGCCAAGTGACGGTCGTGTGTTTCACATAGAGAGCGGATATAAGAAAATGAAGGAAGATGTTTTATTTTAATGATTTCAGAAATATCTGCTGATTGTTTAAATAATTTTAAATAAATCTAATGCAATCTGTGAACCGACGTCAAAACCAATTCAATATTGCGTTAGATCTTCAGTCCTGCTGTTTTACGTGCATATAATAAACCTTGGAAAGAGAATGGCAGCATAAGTCAATGTTTTGATTAATTGTCTTCTTAACTGCGTTTACATAAATCGGTTACCGAACAATTCTTGCATACCAGCATTAAGTATTATACCGACAGAAGCAATAAACCTAAGAATATGCTGATAAAATATAGCACAAATAGCGATGCATAGGAGTATGTATACAATATGACAAGAGACATGCAGTGTATGCAGGTAGAATGTCGAAGACATCGTGAGATTGTATCCACTGACTTGGATAATACCTTGTTGCTATACAGATGGAGCTGTATGAAGATACGCTTCAACTCTATACTCAATACTTTCTAATGTATACCCATTAGTTTTTAACCATGTTCGCTCCCAACATGGAGCATATAGATCATCTACACAGTGTGAAGATATCCACTCCGAAAGAAGAGTATATGAATCTTCGCAATGTGTAGACGTCTTGACAGATTATTTTTCATGAGAATTGTTTGTCAGACAATTACTCAACCCAATAAGTATCCAGTCCTGCATTTTTCGGATTTTAAAAATCCGTCAGATAGGGAATCGAACCCGCATTTCCCGAATTGCTAGGCGCCCACGCTACCAACTACGCAACCGGGGAGACAATACGTACATGTCCCATAGCAATATTTTGTCATGTATACTCGTTTCTATATTATTATGATCACAGTCAAACCGTTGTTACAACCATGTTTATTCCGAATATGTAGCATATGGCGCTGCACAATACGAAGACTTGTTTGATATGTGATTTTTCACGAAAACTGTTATCACCCAATTCCTTAATCTATATACCCAATACCTTCAACTAAATACCTAGTCAACTCGTCCACCAAGACAACCAATTAGCTTATTAAAAGTCTTTAAAATAATCGTCTCCCCGGTAGCGTAGAGGTTAGCGTGCGCTCCTTGCATACGGGGAGTGCGGGTTCGATTCCCACATCAGCTGAATTTTTATAATCTGAAAATGCAGGATTGGATGTTCATTAGGTTGAGCTATTGTCTGACAACCATTTCCCGTGTAAAATAATACGTCAAGATGTGTCTTCACATTGAATTAATTCATACACTCCACATTCAGGACGGATATATTCACATTGTGTAGATCCATATGTTTTTCTTTCGAAGCGGATATTGTAAAAAATCTAATAAATGTTAATTTATTCGCTTATATAATGCATTTCTGACGGTAATGCTGCGTAACAGCAACTCCTACCAATACTCTTCAAAAGGCCATCATGGATAAAATAAGATTGGCTAAATACCAGATTTTGAGATAAATAATGTGATTTGGCTTCCATTCTGAGAATTTCGGATTAGAATTACACAGCAGAATAAAAAAAAATATGCGTTGACATAAGCTGTGCGATAGATTGAGGAATTGGGTGATAACAGTTTTCGTAAAAATCATGTCTCAAATAAGTCTTCGTACTGTGCAGAGCCATATGCTACATTTCCGGAATAAATATGGTTGTAACAACGATTTGACTGTGATCATATATATAATATAGAAACAAGTATAAATGATGACATAATATTACTATGGGACATGGATGTATCTGTAATTGTCAACCTATCACCATATGAATAAAAAAACTCTAAAATTCTATCAATTTTCTCACCTAGAAAACTATTTTTCGAAAATAATTTCTGTGATATCATTTTTTTTTAATTTCGAACTATCTTTGTTATGTCTGACCGCTACATTATTCATAAACGATACAATATATTGTGGTTTATCAAATAATAAATTAATTGTCTTGTGTCAAAATTAACTCGTAAATATTTTTTTGTAGATAAGTTTATTTAGAATGTGTATTCAATAGATGAAACATAGATAAATTAACAAACTGTAAACAGAAATTAATTAAGTTGCAGATGTGCACGTTGCGAAATCTTTATTATTAAGACTTTTCTGAAAAAGATAATATATGTCAAAATAAATATTTATTCTGCTGAATAAAGCTGAATTAAATCGTAAATATTGTTAATAAGTGATTAGTTTAAGATAAGATTAATAAACAAAAATAAGTTGCACAATAATTATTATTAATATTGTATTTTTAATTTAATATTTATGATAATAAAAAAATAACGTTGTTTTTTAATTTTTTCAATAGATGAGGAAGAAGAAGACGCAGCTGCTAAGAATGGGAGTCCATCAACTCCAGCACCAGTAGTAGGAAAGGCTCCGACTGCCAAGCAGGGAGGATCTCATATCCATCTTTGGCAATTCTTGAAAGAACTTCTTGCTTCGCCCCAGTTGCATGGATCTGCTATCCGTTGGCTGGACAGAGGTAAATCTCATTAAAATATAATTTTCCAAGTATTTTTTCTACAGGAGTTCTTTTGATAAATTATTTAAGAAAATGTTGACTGATTTTTAATAACAACTAAGTATATCTTTGCTTTTCTAAATGTTTGAATCATTTTTTTATAAATATGACACCAAATTTTACTAGTTATATGTAGTTCTAATTAAGTCACATTAGTGTAGTGTAGTGGGTGAATCGGTAAGCTTAGGTAACACTTAAATACTGGAGATCTTAAGTTTAAATATCATAGCTGCATAAAAAATCAGAGCACACGATTGGATGCCCAAAAGGTTGAGAAGTTGGATGAGAAATACTCTTTCTTTGTTGTTATATTTTAATATTGAGATGATAAAGCCTTGTAATCAAACACATAAATAAATAATAAAATTCAGTTACTTTTTAAACTATTTATATTAGTATTAACGATTGCCAAAAAAACTCTTTTTATCTCCGCCAATATATTTTTTATCTTATCGCATTCGCTCCCACTCACCTTTGGATATATTTTGGATCGAATTATCTATGTAAATTTGTTTTTTTTTTACGAATTCAAAAGGGATAACTAACATTTAAAAAAATATAATAATATTTTTCTTTAAATCCAGAGTCCACCTAGTGTTCTAGAAACTCTTTCCTATATTCCCCGTTCCTCGTGTTGACTTTCTTCCAAATTATACAATAAGTATGAGTCTTTAAATATTTAAAGTTCTAAGGGATTAGCACATAAATAAAATTAATTACGTAATGGCATGACATGCCTGCGCCTAGGTGTAATGCACAAAACGTTGTGTTATATTCAACTGCCTTCGAATGGCATAATATTTAAATTTATATAGTATAACATCGAGACACTTCATCAGGTAGTTAAGTGATCCAGAAAGCTTACGTATCAAGATTTTCCTTTTTTTTAAATAACGAAAAAACACCTGTTTTACCGTGATTCATATCGACCCTCTTTAGGCAAAAAGCATTAACCCTCAATAATAATAATACCGTGAATAAGGCTTGATTTCTCTTTCTTACATGTAAATTTGATAGGTCCTTTTTTAAACTATGAAGCTGAATTTCGATAATAATTCGGTATCTGCGGCTTGATTCCTTTTGAAAAAACGTGTATTAAGTTGTGTACATCGTGATTCTAAAAAAAAAGCACTTTAAAAAAAAAATGGGGTGGTGCTTTTTGACTAATAAGGGTCGACATATAATAATACATACACGGTTGTGGCAGAAAGCGCGTCAAAAAAGTCAAGTATCTAATAAAAAATTATAAACATTATTTAATATTATTTCCTCCATAGTCAATAATCATATTTACAGTTGGTTTCATTAATTTCATCTACAGTTTGTAGAATACTGTTGACTAAATAAATCCAAAACAGACACCTCAAATTAATTTATATACATTATATATCACCATCCACAAACATCATATTTTAAAAAATAAGAATTAAATATCCTAAATTGGTGGTTATTGTATTTAATTTTTTATTCGACTAATTTTGTCTCCCCGGTTAGCGTAGTCGGTAGCGTGCGCGCCTAACAATCCAGGGAATACGGGTTCTATTTCGCATGTGTCAGATTTTTTAAATCTTAAAATGCAGGACTGTATAGCTGAGAAATTGTTTGACAAACAATTCCCGTGAAAAATAATCTGTCAAAGCGTCTTCACACTGTGTAGATCCATTTGCTCCACGGAAGAGCGAACATGGTGTATTAAAAAAATATATTTATGCATATAATAATTTTGGCAACTTCTGTCTGAAATAAATAACAAAAATACAATGCAGAGGCGTATTATTATCTATTTAATTTGCGATAACACTGATTATAACTTATTCCAGACAATTGCGCACTAATTTTACACCACCTTTTGTTTTCGTTTACTAATTTGTCTCCACGATAGCGTAGTTGGTAGCGTGCGCGCCTGGTAATCCGGGGAATACGGGTTCGATCCCCCATCTGTCGGATTTCAAAACTCCAAAAAATACAGGACATCTAGTTCTTTGGTTGAGTAATTGTCTGACAAACAATTCTCGTGGAAAAATAATCTGTCAAGACGTCTTCACATTGCGGAGATCCATATACTCCTCTCTCGGAGTGGATATCTTCACACTGTGTAGATCCATATGCTCCATATTGGGAGCGAACATGGTTTAAAAAAAAAATGTATAAATTGATATTTACCTTTTTTTACTGCAATTATTTGGTTCGATAAACCTTCAAAACCCAATCTAGTAATATCAATGATTGTGGGCGAGCGAACTCCTCCAGGCGTACGAATCACGGGGGGCGCAAAATATTATTCTCTAGTTAGTAGAAAGTATAAATCCTAAAATAGCGTGAGAGCTAAAAACGAGGATCCATATGGATACTTGCACCAGGCGCTGAACATGTAGCAATGCCATTCTGTTACATCCAAATGCAATTCGATATTTCTTAATCGTCTGTGGTACGACATTCATCTATTTCTCACTGATTAACATGATCATGAACTGTCATAATTAACTCAATTTGTCAAACTTGTGACACGTCAATATGCTTATAAAGTACAGATATTGCAATATTATTAAATATTTAAAAATGATGTTTTGGAGTAATGGAAAAATGGTTGAATTAAGTGATGTGGACATGGTGGGTTAATGTTAATTATTGTATATTTTGTAATCGGTCGTGTCTGGAGTAATATTGTAATACCTGTCTTTAGATATCGGGAGATAAACTTTGAAAGGAATGTGACTTTTGAACCAACTAGCATCGCAACCGTATCAACTTGTTCAATAATAATTATCAACATTCAAATTGGAAATACATTTCAGTTAGTATCACAAAAGTACTTACGCATTATATTAATAATAATACTATCACAAACTTTGGCCGGTGCAACTTATATACTAGATCAGTTTCGTTACTAAATTGTATTGCAGTGACCAAATTATTATTCATCTATGTGTTATTTATTCATTACGTAGATTATACGAAACAATTGAACCACTTACATGTATTTATAATCCTGCAAAATAGTATGTCAAAAGCTGTTCTTTTGTAACAACATTATAATAATTACCCGAATACGTGCTTTGCCTAATTATATAGTTAAAATATAAACATATAACGTGCTGAAAAACAGCTGGAAAATTTAATTGAATTTAAAATCTTCATCTAAATTAGTACTGCCTAATTTATTTCGTTTGTTTGTTGGTTGTCCCATGTCCGTTTCTTATGAAGACAATACGGATCTTTACAACGTAAAAACTTATAATGATAGAGTTTAATGAGTATTTGAAAAAGAGGTTTAAATGGATTTTTGAAATGATCGTTTATTAGTCTATGAGTCCTATTGAAATTTGACGTAAGAATTGTTGAAGGTATGCATGAAAATTGTTAAATTTCTGGTTTCCCAAAGAATAATACGTTCGTAATTCGTAATAAATAAACCATATACAGAGTTTATTAGTTCCAATACCAAGTAGATATTCATTTTAAGTTGTGTTCTTTTAAATAATCGTCTCTATTTTAAGATTTAGAGTAGAGATTTAGGTTTTAATTCAATTTTAATATTAACTGCTTTTTTTCTTCTTGTTCACAGGCAAAGGTGTTTTCAAAATTGAAGACTCCGTGAGAGTGGCACGTCTTTGGGGAAAACGTAAAAACCGCCCTGCAATGAACTACGACAAATTGTCGAGATCGATCCGGCAGTACTATAAAAAAGGCATCATGAAGAAGACGGAGCGCAGTCAGCGTCTCGTCTATCAATTCTGCCACCCTTACTGCCTATAGATCTCAACAAAAACAAAACGTCCGCCATCTTGACGAACGAAACCCGCGCAAAATGGCGGCGAGTTTTAATGGATCCAATGAAATTCGCCGCACGTAATCGCCGCGTGGATTGTTTCGACGGACGAGCGGCTAACATAGTGTTTATTATATATTTATTTATTGTTACATTTAACAACGCCGCTTTGCTATTTGACATTTATTATTTCAATATTGAAAGTGTAATTTTAGTTAAAGTGAAACTCGTACAGCGTTGCAGTTAGCAACGTAGTATTGAGGTTGTAGCTAATTCTAGTTTCTGGTCTGCCGTATCACGCACATCTGAATATAGTGACAAGTATCGTGACGCGTCGGTCACGATCTTGGAAGCATTTAAACCGATGCCGACTTATTAAAAGACCGCATCCATAAATTAAGTCAAATCAACTATTTATTATAATATTTATTCAAAGGCTTTACAACATCAGTGCCTTCTTTGTAATATAAGATAGATAAATAAGATAAAAGATCTCAGTGAAATTCACGAAAGGTAATTTTCTGAATCTCATTCGACGATCGATAGATAAGTTAGGTTATGTTTTGTTTTAGTTAGGTTTAAAAAAGTTCATGTGAATGATCTTTACTTTTAGTATAGAATGTAGGATTCGTTTTAAGGTTTTTTGCTGACGAATAGGCGCGAGCCATTTTTCTCCGTTCAAACAGGTCTGTGCATTATCGTTATTGTTCATTTATTCGAAGCAGTTCTGCTCCGTCGCTGTTGTCAGAGCGGGAAAAACCCAACCTCCGCCGTAGCAGTTTTTTTGCATTGCCAAACACGACCTGGGCACGGTTCCATTTTTGAAACCGCAAAATACGCGCGCTTGTCGCAATCCGCCATTTTAAGAAGGTTTTCCCGCCAATGCAACGAATAAAATGACTTGTAACAATAATACTTCGATGACGCTGTCGGAACGGTTACGAAACGTGGTTCTCCGTTGAAAGTTGGTGATTTTTGGCCCCATATATCTATGATATATTTACTGTAAGTTCTATGAACGACTATTCAAATGTTATAAGCAATATATTTTATAAGTAAACATTCTGTATAACTTAACAATGCTTTAAGAAGTTTGGTAATATTTTAAGGCATTTAACAATAAGTGAAATTATCTCATGTGAGATTTAAAAACATATTAAATTGAATTTACGAATTAATTTTAAGAATATCCCATTGACAAGTATAATGTCTATTGTTATAAATGTTTATAACTAACCAACGTACGAGCGACGACAAAGTTATTGTCACAATTGCAAAATACGCCAAAATTAACATAGAGTTTACGCATGACAATCTAAGATAAATACTTGGGATTCGCTCAGGAATATGAGCTCCTTTCTGGACGTATCCCGACCTTTTTATGCAATGTAAAAATACTAAAAATTGTAAATATCATAAATATTTTTTTAAATAATAACAAAATATAATAATATGTACATATTGTATGTATGTACCTTTAATAAAATTTATTCCCCGCCGACAATTATCAAATGTTAAATAATTGTTTTAAAAACGGTGTTGGGATTAAACATAATGTTTATAAAATAACATAATATCTTTATGGGTTTGAAATAAAATAAAAAAATACTATAATTTAAAAAATGTTAAAATCTCAATCTATTTCAAATAGAATCAATCAATTTAATTTATGAACAAATACAGATTATTTATTAGAGATTATATTATATTATTAATTTTAATATAGATTTTTATTTTATACATATGTCTAGTAATTGTTTTAATATTACGTAACGTGTAAAAATGTACTTTTTTGTATAATATTTTGTAAATTTGTTGCATTATTAATAAAAAAAAACAAAAATATATCGATTTTTTTATTTATATAATATTTATTGTATTTTATGAGACTTCATATGGCGAGTGCTTTACATAATTATTCAATCAAACATGAATTTCTTTTTATTTTAGCGCAATTTAGCGCGTTGTCCGAAGACTCATTTCACGATATCATAAATTATATATAAATTCTGAATTATTTAAAACTGGTAAACTTCCATATGTGAGATCACTG
>JAGVSQ010010758.1:0-12697 GCA_022683975.1 Rhyacophila evoluta
TCGCTAATAGTGATCTCACATATGGAAGTTTACCAGTTTTAAATAATTCAGAATTCGTAATTTAAGTGTTTACATGTGATATTTTTTTCTAAATTAAGCACAATGTCAATGGCTATAACATAGCAGTTTATTTTATAGCCTTTTTATGTATAATATTTTGAATTATAGATAGAGATTTTTTTCTTTGTATTTCTTCGTTCAATTGATAAAAAGTATTTCTTCTGTACAAAAATCCATCGACTTCTTTTAATTTACCACCCGGATCTCGTATTGTCGTTAAATGAGGTACTCATCTTACTTGAGTCATTCAATATTATTGCTTGGCAGTTACGGAAGTATTCCATGAACATAAATGACGAATAAAAAACAATGGCTTTTTTGTCAGCAATATTAATTTCGAGAATTTCCTTTTATGAGAAATGTCAATGACAAACATTTTGAAATATTTTTTTTTCCATCTAAAATTTTTCTTTTTAATTTCAATTACTCTCAAAGACTGCTTAGTCTTAATTGTTATTAAAGTTTCCCATATTTAATTTTAGATTTTGTTACCTCATAACTTATTTTTTATTTCACATGAACATCACATTCTTTAAAGCATGAATTGCACAAATAACAAAGGAGTTTAAAGTATAAGAAACACATAAAGTAAATATTGTTATGAAAGCAAAATATTTTTTTATATATTTTTTATTCTTTTCTAAAAAGATCATTTAATACATAACATTGGGCTACATCCATGATACATGTTAGTATTAAAACTTAAATTCACCTAAAAATAGATATTTAAAACTTTTTTTATATATTTATACCATGTTCGCTTCCAAAGTGGATCATATGGATCTACACAGTGTGAAGATATACACTTCAATAGTGGAGTATATGGATCTCCGCTATTTAAAAAGACTTCTTGACAGATTATTTTTCATAAGAATCGTTTGTCAGACATTTGCTTAACCCAATGGGCTTCCAGTTCTACATTTTTAGATAGTTAAAATCCGACAGATGGTGAATCGACCTCACATTCCCTGGATTGCTAGGTGTGCACGCTACCAACTACGTCACCGGTGAAACAGAATGACCAGTGATATTTGCGACTAGAAAAAAGAGCTTTCATATCATCAATTTAACTGTTTTTTTTTTCTTAAATAAATTATTAAATAATCATATAACTAACAATAACATCAGTTTTAGTTTACATGCACTTCAAAGCTGTATCGATTTAATATATTCATTTTAACCAAAAACCGTTAACAAACTGCTCAACCCAATTCTAATTATAACTATCTTCGCACTTTATATGCTCCACTTCTAGTATAAACGTACATATTTAGTTCATTTTACGGAGTGATATTGTTGACATATGTATGTAAATATGCACGTCAGGTATTGGATCATTTGCTAGTTTGTTTTATTACACATGTGAGTCGTCTACATATTGGTCGTGCACTACAAATCTTTTGTATAATAAAATACACCAATTTGAAATCCCAAAATAAATTCATATGAAACAGAAACTTTTAGATAAAATTCAGTGGATATAAGTATTCATGAATGATTTTTATAATGTAAACATATTATAAATACACATACGTATGTGACTTTGAAGTTTATATAGAAAAAAAGACTAGACTTTGTTTTAAATTATCTTGAAACTATTCACTTTATACGTGACTGACTTCATTTTTGATTTGTTTTATGAGAATGCACGTGCTCCTATCTCACGCTTGCAAGCATTCTTATGCAAATCAACGAACATACACCCTCAGTTGTGCCAAAATACTATTAATATCGAAAACCAAAATACTCGAGTATTCGATTACTTTAAAAATACTAAAGACTTGAATATTTTGTATCCAGTCTACCACCTTTAATTTCGTACACCCATCATGTGGGTAATATTATGTAACGAGTACAAACATAAGTTCAGTAGTTAGATAGTTAGTATCATAGAAGCAGCTTCACAGGACAAGACGTATATTAGGATATGCTTAATTCTATTTCTATTATAATTAGGCTCTTTAAATGTCAAACCTTGTTGAAAAGAGGCCTTCTTACTTGCGTTGAGATATCGTCATTTTTTTAAAAGCTATGCAAATATTCTTGATAACAACCAACGATTCTGATACATGGCCGAGCCGATTTAAGAAGCTTTCGTCTATCAATTTGATCTTATATCACATCCTCTGAGACACTTGAATACTTTAAATGTATTTATACCTTCAACGATCCATTTTTAAAACACAATAGAATTATTATTATAAATATTGAACCGATTAGATAGATTAAATTGATATAATATTGAGTAGATAAAACACCATTTTTTGTCTTCATGCACTTCAAGGTTGTGTCTATCTAATGTTTTGACTTATTGTGCATCCTGTAAAATTTGTTTCATGTGGGTTACATATTTTTCTTTCCACAGTCGAGATTAAAATGCTTTCATTGAAGATGAAAAACGAGGACATGAAGTTATCACTTTATTTTTTTACTATTTTTGTAACCAGAATAAACTCGTATGTAAAGTATTCGTTTTTGTATATATACTCGAGTAACCGGTTATTAAAGTATTTTAGTTGTCTGGTATGCAAATTCTACTTGCGAAGTCGTAGTACGTGTACGTGAATTGATGTGCAGGTACGTGAACCGTGAAAATTAAATGCAATTTTAGTCTCCTCTGTAGTGCGCTGCGAGGGCATATTAAGGCACTAGACTTTGCCTTGCCTTAACCATTTTACTGCCACTTCTCAAAAGGGATGACTCGCAATGAATACTAATGAAACGTACTGAATTCATTCTTAAACGTGTGACAGGATTTAAAATGGTATTAGCTATGCATTGTTCGAAAAAAATAGACATTTTGATTGAAAATCAAGCATATAATATGTTAATTTAAATTTCAAGAATTCAAGCAACATAGTTTTTTTGCTTAAAATATATTCTTTATTATCTATCGCTAAACATCTTAGCTGATTAACCGATTAACTTCGACAATGTTTTTAAAATTATTTGAATTCTAGCGAGAAATTAATCACAAAAAACAATTTATGGCTAAACTTGCCAAAAAAACACTCTTTATTTTTAACATACTAATATTTATATTTACTATGTCTAATATTAAATAAAAACTACGCGCAAATATGTAAAATGATCGTTGTTAATATTTCTCGCCGATATCATGTACGATGATACGTTTTTAGTTCTATATAATCATAACAGTCCTATAATTGTCTACTAGATAGCATAGTCGTTAGTGTATGCGCCTTAAAATCAGAAGAATGCGGGATGAAAATGCATTACCTGATGTACATTCGGTTGAGCAAAAATCTGAAAAGCAATTCTCGTGAAAAAAATGTCTTCAAATTGCGGACATTCATGTACCACACTATTGGAGCAAGCATCTTCATACTGTGTAGATCCAAATGTTATCAAAAAAAATCTACACAAATATTGTGAGATGCACTATATTATTTTTTAATGATAGTGCATTTCAATATTATATGAATGTTTTTTTGTGATATTAAGAAGTATATGACAACCAAAGGTATCATGGCTTCCAGAAAATGGTTTAGGAAGGATATGATTGCCATTGCTGCTACCTCATGCTATACCTATCATCATCTGGAGTTATTTTTTTGTAAGTTTGGTTATATTAATATTTCTTTATCATGAGTACGACAAACCTAACTAATATTGGCAAAGTTAGTTTATTGCTCATTTTATTGGAATATATTATTTTTAAAGGTAGGGTTGAACATATATATAATTTTATGCCTGCGTGTCATTTACATGTAAACAGCTTGAATATGTCAAAATATAGAAACTAGAAAAAAAAAAAGTTTTATCAATTATAATAGACTTCAAAATTTCAAAAAGCTTATATGATTGATATAATTTTACAGACATGTTTTGTTAAGATAGACGAGATATTTTAAAAATATTACACTTAATATGTCAATATTAAATACGCTAATTAAATAACCAATCGCTGTGAAGGTGTTAAATTGTTTCTCTTCGACGAAAATTTCTTCTCCTTGTAAGTCACGGACGATTAATATTTACATAATCGTGAGTTTTTAATGTTTTTTCAGAATTTGCATACAAGACACCTTCGTGCTTGAAAGGTTAATCTAAATTTTACGAAATAAAGATCTCTAAGCTTAAATAACATTTTTTTAAATATGATTTTATTAAAGTTAGATGTTTGAAAATATTTTCGTTTGATTAAAAGTGTTTTTAACACTCTATTGTTTTAATCTCAATTTAGAAATGAATAATTAGTTAAAAATATTTTTACTATCGAGTTACGTAGATTTTTTTTGTCATATTTTTAACAACAAAGTATTCATCATGAATTCGAAGGATCTAAATATATATTACTTGCTTACTTATACAATGCTCGCTCCCAACGTGGAGCATATGGATCTACACGAGTATAGGGATCTCCACAATGCGAAGACGTCTTAATGGATTATTTTTCATGAGAATCGTTTGCTCACCCTAATGCGCCGACAGATCGGGAATCGAACTCGTTCTCCCCGGATTTCTAGGCGCGCACGCTACCAATCACGCTAACCGGGGAGAATAAAAATGAGGAAAAATATATCCACTATTCATCCGCGCCGTCCGTACACCTGGTTAATCTGGCATATGTCGGAGCTATGATATCGAGAAGCGATCTACTATTCAACGGGAATGTACCAAAAGTAAATATAAATTACGCAACTGCTGAAGTTAAAATAATCATAATATTAATTTACATTTATTTAAAGAGGTCTTACTTACCTGGTCTTACTTGACCAATTAACCATGAGAAAATATCATCACGCTCGCCTTATGACATATGACGCCGTAAACATTTTTAAAGCAATGAAATTCACCCAGTTTACAGTTACATCAACCAGCTGTTGTACCCATTGGGCCAACAAATTTAGTTACCCCAAGTCGATGTGGCTTGAGTAATTCTTACCATTCTGTATACATTCTTGGATATTCACAGTATGAGATTAGCGCCCTGCTCTGGATAACCACAAGGACACGATGACTTGTAAGCCAGGGCAAACTGAGACATCTTGGTAGCAACACCACCGTAGTCTGTAATAAATAAGCTAGGTGCCAAAGTAGTCTGGGGTTAGCTTAGTTATCCCTAAGAAAAAATATGTATATGTGCTTAACTTTGTCCCAAAAACCTGCCAGGTATTTATCGCTATAAAAGACTATCATAATATCAGGTTAATCTATTTTTTTAAATCGTAGAAAAACGCAAAATGTAAAATTCTAAAGAAATCTTACATGCAATAATATCCCACGCATTGATAAGTTATCAAACGACTGAAGTGAATTCTCACGTTTCAACGGCGATAAGTTTTTGATATCGAAGCCTAGGCAAAGCTTTAAGCTTGGAAAGGTTACGCAATACAAGTCAGTTCGAAAATTTAACACATGAAAGCTTGCGAAGTTTGTACAACAATACATTTCTTCTAAACTGGAATTTCTAAGCTAGATTTTTTAAGTTATGAATTCAAATCTAGATCTCTCGTTACTTTGGTAAATACGAGTGTTATATCTTTAATATCAAAAGCATACGGTTTCTCTAGGTCTTTGTTGAATGATTTACATCTAACACTGACAGAACACACGCATTGAAGAGGCCGCATTTTAAGTTTATCTGGTATAGATAGATTATGGTTCCAGACATTTCGCACGGAATAAAAGCATGCTAAATATACTAACCATACTAACGTACACTAAGCTTTGAAAGTAAATACATGTGTTGGATTTTTGATATGGTGGTATGAGATAAGAGAACTGACCATTCAGCCACTAATTACTGATAAAATGAAGCTGCGACGCTTCCACACATTGCAGATGTCTTAATGCAGATGCTTAAGAAAATCTATAATCTACGCCTAATTTTCTATTAAAATTAAAATTATTATGTGATGCAGGGAATGTCAACTGTTGCTTATCACTGGTCGTAAGTAATGTCATGAGTATTCCATCCCGATGCGCTCTCCATTGAATTGCGAGGAAATACATTAATTAAACACGTGTTAAGCTGGAAAACTTTTGATAGACGTACGTGTGAAACACCTGTTTGTTTTTTATAGAAGAGATGTATGTGTAGAAAAAAAAATAGTTGTTTAATTATAATACTTTATTAAATATTCACAAACCGATCATAGGTCGTGTCGGAATACTATGAAATAATCTTTAAAATTCGAAATAAAGTATTAATGTTTTCATATATCAAAAAATTTCTCCTTGGCAGCCGAGGGGTTAGTGTGAGTGCTTTATACTCGGATATTGTGGGTTCGATTCACGCACCTGCTGATTATCTACCAATTCAAATATCCAGGACTGGATACGTACTTGCGTGAAAAATATTAATAAATACATTTACACTGTGGAGAAAATACAATCAATTTTTCGACTAGATATTTCACACTCTGTAGATCCATATGCTCTAGTTTTGGGATAGATGTGGTACAAAAAGCAATTTATTTTCATGATTAATAACAATATTATCAGGAAATAGTTTTTATTGATCTATTATTACTCCATTTTTATGATCCCTTTCTGATCATTTATTAAAAAATACTTGGCGTATATTGAATAACCATGTGGTGTCCATACGCTCCACATTGGTAGCATAAATGGGTGAGAAATATTTTGAATATTCTCTTTTCACAAATTATTAACTTAATTGTAGTAATAATTCACACAGGTGTCACAGTAGAAGTAAGCTAGAAGATTTCTCAGTAAATTTTGAGCCAAGAAACTCTATTAGAAATGGAACTCATTGATGTTGTTGTTTTAAGTAGTATTTTAAGGCGGTGTTTATATTTAAACAATGTTGCAAAAGCTCTCTTCAAGGTAGCTTTAAGCTTTTATTGTTATAAAACTTCACAAAGGAATACAAGTGAACGAACTGTACTGGAGAAGTGACAAAGCAACAGCAAACACGCGCTCCACGTACAGTTCGGAGACTGAGGCATTTTAATTTGAATAATTCGCTCGTTCGCCAGGTAAAATAATAATCAAAATAATTAAAGTGTGGACACGTTTTCGGGACTTCAATGAAAAAAATGTTTTATTCATCGCGAATTTTATGTGACTCAATTCATTGGAAGGTCATTATTCATTATTAATCTGTTTCTCTACGTGTTTTTACCATTATTTTTTGTATTTCTTTGGCAATGATAGCTATGTATATCGATCATTTTTAATATCCCAAAACAAAGTTAATTGAACTCTGAATTTTTATTACTTGCATATATAATAACTAACGGTTTAGTGATCTTCTTTTATCAAATGAGGGATATGTTTCCAAAGTGAATGATCTCAAAGTGGAGTATATGGATCTACACAGTGTGAATATATCTAGTCCGAAAGTGTAGTACATATATAGATCTCAGCAACGTCTTAACAGATTATTTTTTACGAAAATTTTTCGTCAGGCAATTTTTCATCCGAATGGGCCGATTTTTTTAAATTCACTTTTTCCAATTTTTTACCGAAAACACTTCACATCTAAGCCAGTAGAAAAAATATTGAAACCAAAAATAAACACTAAAAAATTTACTATATAAATATTTTAATATTTTTCCAAAGTGGTATCTTTTAAAATTTTGTAAAGTGAGTTTTGGAAAATCCAAAAATTCAGGACTTCTAATGTGACAGAGGGGTGCTCCGTTTGTTTTTCATCTTCTATTTATTCACAAAGATAATCTCACTTCAAATATTCGACGCATGCATATATTTTCAACTATAATTATAGTGTCATCTGAGTCTTTAAAAAGTGCCATAATTTGCTACCGTATAGCAGCACTGTGCCAAACAACTTACACTCAATTCATAGGCTATGAGTTATATTCATATTTGCAAATTAATTGTGGACTTACTTTCCCCTTAAATTTTTTTGCAACGTAATTTTTACTGTTCATAAAGCTGGTCATCCATATTTCTCACCCATACATTTTATATGTACATATCTTTATTAGAATAATTTAATTTTCATGACATATAATCATATTTAACTTCTCAAAATTGCAGTATTCCATAAATATTAAATATTTCAATTCGCTGAATTCATAAAAAGTTTTAGTTGTTTCTCTGTATTCATCAATTTATTTATAACATAGTATCAAAAAGCAGGACGTTTCCAGGTCTTAACGGTTACATACTATAAACTGTTTTATATAAATCCACTGATAGCATTTTTTATTATACCAAATATATAATGGTAATTGGAAACTAAATGATTCGTTCCATTATTTTTAATATGAAAAGCTTTTATAAAAATATATCATTTGTAATATAGAAGATTTTTTATTGAATTTAACAGTATAAATATCAACTTTGAACAAAAGTATCTTTCTTCGTTTACAAAAAAAATATATAGTAAAAAGAACATGCTTAACATGAGATTTCTTTCAATTGTATCTATGTTCAAAGGCTATTTTTTCATAAATGTACAAAATCATTGTTTTGATAAGAAAATATATTTTCTTTTATCGAAAAAATAACTTATTCGTTCGGGACTTAAAAGCAATACATTTAATAATCAGGCTTGATTTATTTTACTAATTTGGCTACTACAATGTTTTTTAAAAATTTTAAATCCTGCGTGACCATAACTGTAAAGAACTATTTTAGTTATTTTTGATAAAAAGAAACTGTATATTATCACACGCTAGCTTTTATATTTGATGTGTGACGCAAAACGGTTATTATTGGCATTTTGGGCTGGTATCACGAATGATGAAATATTGTTATTTATCAGTCAAAGGGTTAATAAACAACAAATATGACATTTTTAATAAAATTATATTATTTACTCCGTTAAAGTTTAACATGAGAATCTCTGCAGACATCTTACATCCATAGCATCAGAGTCTAAGCCAATTCTCACGTCAACAACTATGAACTTTTGATATCGAGCATAATCGCAAGGACTAGGACCAAACTGTAAAAAAGCGACGTACCATTTTCACATGTAAATTTGGTTTCCGTTTATAATTTAAATGTTTTACTTTCAATATCATCAAACAACAACAGACTATAACTATTTTATACAGCCAAATATTAAAATCAATTTATAACAAAATGATGAGTAAAGTAATTTGGATAATGTACGAGATAAAATCTATCCCAGGTAAAGCTCGGTGATAAAACTAGTATTGTATAGTACCCTGTTTTAATATTAGAGGTATGCAATAATGTTATTGATATATTTTTTTAGTATACAAGTATACTTTTACATTCTTCGTAAATATCTCGATAGCAAAGTAAGTGACTTGAGTCGCAAATAGCAACCTACGTAAATATTTACAAATTAAAAATTGTTTTGCTTCGATGAAAAAAAATATTCAAGACAAAACTGATTTCCATTTAAAAAATCTGTTTGTTGAATATAAAAGCTTTATTGAAAATTTTCTAAATTGGTTATTTACAAATAATTAAGAATAGAAAAAATGTATTATTCGGTATTTATTAAAACAAACTTTTGTTATTTTAATTACATTAATATTTTTTATACCACCCCTCTTAAAGTAGATTTTATGAATCTCCACAATTTGAAGACGTGAAGACAAATATTTTTCACGACTTTTACTCACATTTTTACCATTTTATAAGTCAAAGCTTTTAAAATTTTTGGCAAAATCGTTGTTGTTATATAAATCAATGATGAATATACATAACAAAATGTTTCGTTATACGCATATTGTCCCCTGCAATGCAAGACTGTATGCCCAGTGGGTTAAGCAGATAACGGTAAGGTTCGCGCTTTAGAGCCGGATTTTTCGAGCTTAAGTCCCAGATGTGCCGGATTTAAAAAAAATCAAAACTTGTTGCACCGTATAGGTAGAAAAATTGACTGACAATCAATTTTCGAGAAAAAAATGAAAATATCAATATGAGTCTTACGTTTAAGATCCAAATACTTCAGGTAGTGGATATCTCCATGTTGCAGAGATTCATGGGCTCCAATTTCGGAGCGGATATGAAAAAAATAATTCAAACCCAAATATTGTCTCCCCGGTCAGCGTAGTTGGCAGCGTGCGTCCCTAGCAATCCGGCGGGTGCGGGTTTGATTCCTCATCTCTAGGATTTTGATAATCTAAAAATGCAGAATTGGATGCCCATTGGGTTGATTGAGCAATTGTTTGACAAACGGTTCTCGTAAAAAATATTTTTTCAAGACGTCTTCACATTGCGGGGATCTATATGCATCACTTTCGGAATGGATCTTTATATCTAAATCTATATGCTCCACTTCCAGAGCGAACATGGTTTAAAAAAAATACTTGTTCAAAAATGTGTTTTTTGTTTAATAGCTCTCCTTGTAAGCCGTGTTTATGATTTTTTTATAGATATTTATATCTAATCAACGATGTTATTCATAGTACTATTTGTTTTTTGTACATTTCACTAATTTATTCTAGTATAAAGGAGCATTTTCTGACCAAACCAAATGCCACCTGTTCAATAAATACAGTCTGTCAGTGCTTCTCTACGGTTGTGAAACGTGTCACCGTACAAAGGCTCAAAAAACCGTATTCTGAGCTTTGAGAACAGGTGCTTGGGGCAGATTCTGACCATACGGTGGTATAACTTTTTTTGAAATGAGAAGATAAGAGAACGGACTATGCAGCCACTTATCACTGACAAAGTGAAGCTGCGACGCTGGATCTGGCTCGGCCACATATTGCACATGCATCAAGAAAGTCCAAACTTGACCTGCTTATTATTTAAACCGACTAGGCTACTAAATACTACTTATATAATGTATTCGGTGGAGTTGTAGGTGTGACCTGAGAGGACTCACTAATATTGGCAGACGACAGGGATTCTTGGAGGCGGAAATGCGGATGAAAGAAGAAGAAGTAGATAATGGAGCTTCATGAATGAATGAAGTAAATAAATATATTTCATTTCTATTTTTAGTACTAGTTAATGTTTTACACCGATCCCTGAGGATTAAATGTATCATTTCAAAATCCCTGACGTAACAAATCGACTCACATAGCAAATAATAATTCTCGGGAAGTTTCCGTCACATACATCTCATTTCGGCATATCGGTCTTCAGAGAGGTGAGCAACGCGTGCGAGGTATAACATTAATTAGTGACAGCCCTTCGCAGAGTCAGGGCGAGTCTCGAGGGGATGGCGCTTCGTAAATTTCAAACAACCCCTTACCTGTGGCTCGACAGCCATAACATATTTTCAGAGTAATTTACGATGTCTGCACTCACTGAAAAAATGTTTGCACTGACATACATCTTTATTTATCGTTTTTTGGACACGTTTCAATTATCTGCTTCTACTACACATATAAATTTTTATCGTTTTATCTAGCTAATAAACGTTTAAAAAAATATTTTGATACATACAACATTGCACTATTAATAGAGAAGACAATTGAAATTTGAGGTACTCTATTTTCAATAATACAATACATAAATCAAGTATGACAAAAATTAACACCAAATCGCGCGGTATCATCAACTTGAAGACAAATTCTTCCATTTTGATTTTCCAAGACTATAACTTCATCTGCTATTTAGCTTTTAATCAAGAACTTTTAAATCTATTTCTCCACCGTTAATTAAACAGATTCTTCCAATCATTTTTCAATGTTTTTACGGATATTTTATCCGTTATATTAAAGTTATACTGCCTTAACATAGTAATTTAGTGATCTTGAAACTATATCATTTCAAATGAATTATATATACATACATATTAATTAAATATAATATTATCACAAAGCAGTACATTAGTAAAAGTGACAATAAATAATACATTGTTTCCAAACAATGATTAACATTTAACCAACAAAGCTTTGTGAAATAATTTATAAAAAAAGATTCAGATAGCTTTCATACCATACCATTTGTGTTCCAAAATTACAGCATATGGGTTCAACAGTTGTGAAAATACTCTAGAGATAATAAATATCCGCATTAGGAACATATATTTTTGCCTAATTCTTTTTACAAGAATTGAATTACCGATTTTTCAATCTATTAGGCATTCAGTTCTTCATCTTTAAAAATCTGACTTTTACGAGTTAATAACCTTTTAACTACAGCTCTGAAACATGCATGCTAACCTCTCGGGAACGTTTTCATTATTATACCCAGACACTTACATTCTGACTGCATTCAAAGGATTGTGGATCCAAGACAGATGATTAGTATCGAAGCAGTACATAAAAGAGAATGATATGTCACATGAGCCTGCCGATCAGACTGACAGTACACAACTGTCGATGCTGACTAATTAATGTGTGGCCTGCTTCAATTCTAATTATTGTCGTGGAGTGACAGTCTTCCTACTACAAGCGAATACAATTATGCCATACATGCCAACAAGAGACTAAATATATTTTATATAGCCTATTTTGATATAAATTTGTATTAATGTGATAAATAAAATTAATTTGAAAAATAACTAGTTTGAATTTATACCAGACAAAGTTTTACTACACAAAAAGTAAGTAAACCTTGATATAACGAACAATCTATATGGAAGTAAAAATGAAAGATTGAAATTGATTTAAAGATTTTTTTGGATCCCGGGGTTTGGGTTTGGGGATGGGTTTGATGTAGATACTGGAATTGAGTTGTTGCATGTTAATACAGGGGAACACAAACTGTTCTATCAAGAAATTTTGGAGATCAATAGAGC
>JAGVSQ010010759.1:0-12697 GCA_022683975.1 Rhyacophila evoluta
CGCATTCCCCGGATCGTTAGGCGCGCACGCTACCAACTACGCTACCGGGGAGACCTATTATTACATTATACAATATATTATAAATGAATTGTGCCAGTCCATTTGATTTGTTGAGATTATACTACATTAGAAATCCATTTTTCAAAGCGCATGCAACTTTTATTTCAAAAAATACCAAATGTATGAATATCATTTGAATTGAAATTTACTCAGTAGAATTTATATTTCAAAAACTAAAAGTTGTAACAAGATGATTTGATGATGTATCAAATAATTTTTCAAAAAACTTCATAATTCCAATATACTTCAGCAAGTTACCATTAAAGTACAAGTAATCTAGTATTTCATGCGATCTAACTAAACGCTTCATGAGTAAGATTATCAAAAATTTTCGTTAAATATTTGACTATATTCATGTACAATCCAAATGAAGAACTGTAACAATTGCAATAAAGTATCCACACAGTAATTTATTGGATGTTTGAAATCACAAAATGGACAGCTCTTTGATGTTTAAAGTTTAATCAATATGCATCCAAATGTATAGTTTGGGGAACACTATTGATTAAGCGATTAAATTCAGTAGAATTAAATTCAGCAAAAATAGTAAACTCCAATAACTACACCGCATACATTCATATTGTTTATAATTCTTTTTCGATCGATGTGGTATGTTTTAGAACATTAGTCACAATTTCAATCAAAAAAGATTTTTTTCAACTAAAATGACCGTTAATGACATTCATTACTTCTTGATTCCCATATCCCTCACTGTCATAATACTTGAATGCATGGCTAACAAATGGCCATTCTAAAAATGTTCATCCATAATATAATTTTGAATATTAAAGAAACAGCACAAATTTTCTGTCTTATGACATTAAAATAACTTAATTATTCAAAACACTGAACCCCCGTTTTGTCAAAATAATGTAATTTTTCACAGGTGTATAAAAACTTTCAGTATAGTTAATGTCAACAACATAATATAGCTAGAAATTCACTACTGGATGAAGATGAAGTCCCATATTTTGAACTTCTTTACAGAAGGTAATTCTCAAAATGATCTGTTCCCGTATGATCAATGGATATGATTCAATTAATTTATAATAATTTGCTGCTTCTTATTTATCGATTTGCAAAATCATTGATATAGAGAAAACTGAGCAAAAATATGCCACCTACACAGATAATTTTCCACCAACTAAAAATATGTCTGATTGCCCTTTTCTATTAGGTCAATTAACAGTGTATGATATCACAATGTTCACAAATCTTAAAATTAGGTAAAATACACTCATTAAATCGCACAATACATTTACAAAATAATTATTTGAAAAGCGAAATACATTTTCTGCAATGAATTTGTAGGTGCATTTTTCTCCAAAAATCACAGTTTCACCACTCACAACACTAAATATTTGGGTTGCCAATCAGAAAGATTTGTAACGTAGATATTTGAAATTGGAACATAAATATTTTTTGCAAGTAAAAAATCGATCGACTTACTTGAATGTAAATAGCCAAGTGTTGACTTTGATTTTTATCCGATTTGCAATGATATTCTTGTATAAAACACTAGCGGGAAATTTAAACCGATACGTATCACTGCTGTAAGAACGATATTAGGTGTGCAATATAAATTCGCGATATGAAAATTAAATGCGAACAAAATGCTGCTAAGGTTACTGTACACTCCATTGACAGTTAGATCACACTACCTACATGCCTACTTGTTGCACAAGCTGAATCCCATAAAATTCGCGCAGGGTCCATTATGTAATTTTGGCACCTGAGAGAATACACAACCTTAATAACTAGGCACAGATATAGCCTCCGGTCCTAAACTATTTTACCAAACAAGTTTCGAAATGTAGTAGCATTGCCAAAAAAAATTGCGAAATGCTAGGCACCGTTATTTTGCCTTGTTGGGTGCCCTAATTCAGGTTGATTTCTAACGAGAAGATTATTGCCGAATCACAAGATTTAGATTATTAATTAGGGATGTCAATAAAGCCGGCACGTGACAGTTCGCACGTTCAAGTGGGCGTTAAATTTCTAAACGCGTAGTTGTGTCAAGTATTTGGAGCGCCATTATGATCATCCGTAAACTTACATTTTTTTATTATTCCCACCCCAAACTCAAGCCACAAAATAAAGTAAAATAGTAGATATAAATACCTGGAGAATTCAACGAGCATTTAAGCATACGTGAGCACTAACTTTAGAAATAATAACACGAACACTCACCGTTTGCAAAAAATTTGCCATCACAAATGCCAGCCGACCCTTACTTTGCACTGCCACTTCGACCACACACATCTCAATTTCCGCAACATTGCATGGCCTTCGAGCGCTCCATAACGTGCAAATCGGCCAGCAATAGAAGCGTACACTACTCGTGGCATTCGCAAACGCGCGAATATTTGAAATAGATTTGTCGCTTTGCAAAAGAATTGGCTTATGATTGCGGATTATTTTAGGGCTTAAGAAGAGAATATGCGATTTTTATTGTTATTTTTTTACTCTGATATTCCATTTTCACGATATTATGCTCGCATAATGTAAAATATCAAATTAATTATTTTTTGCCAAATGAAAAATTTGCACATTTTCGCAAAATCTTCGACGTTTGGCTTGATAACGTGCAGAAAAATACACGAGGACTTAGTGAATTACACACATAATTGTCTTTGAATGTATGCTCATACTTATGACGAACAATCAAATTGATATTTTTGCGAAAAATAATGTAATCTTCTCATAATAGGGATTGCGGCACATATCGGCCTTGACATTAAACCATAACCTCGCTTAAAATTTTCGGATCCATCTGTTGGTAACGCGTGTAAGTGAAAAATTTAAGCTGCGCTTCCATTTACTGAACATAGAGCGCAGCAAAATCGCAATAACAAAACCCGCATTGCGAAAAGTTAGGTTATGTTGTGCTACTTTGGAAAAATGTTTTTTTCCAATAGAATAGGGCACAATATAAAACAAAATATTTTATTATTTTCATGGATTGATACCAAAATTTTTGATCAATAATTTCATAGATTTATTTTTTTCGTTTCATGTGCCGGATAGCGCCGAAACTTGGCGAAATTAGCCGAGGTCGCGCGTTCTTATCCAGCAGCTGCTGTTTGTAAACACGTGTCCGCGATGAATGCGTTTGCATGTGTGTGTGAAAAATTATAACGGGACTGGCACAGTGAGAAATATAGAAGGCTGTGCATTTCTGTTCTCTCAGATGCGCTCACTGGTGGGATTTGTAAACATTTTTGAAATTCGCACAAACGATTTAGGCAAAGGTTTGATTTCTACACCCACCAATAAATGAAAAATATATTTTTCTTACAATCTAGCTAGATAACCGTTCTAAATTTCACGCCCAAGTATACATTATATCTGTCATAAAATAAAATCTGAAAACCTGTTGATTATTTTTTGAATGTGAGAATCCCCTATTATTATTATCAGTAAGTAACAAATGAGCAACTACACGCGTTTGTTTTTGCAATTTATTAGATATCATATTAATGTCATAATGTATGTTAAATACGAATATCTACATGCTTGTGTTGACTACTTCTATTGAAAAATACTAGAATATTAAGATTTTAATGAAAACAAAAACGATTTTTGATGAATAATCATTGTAAATCACAATATATGAATGTTTAAAAATTAATTTCCGTTGTAGTTATTTTTTATAAATTCGTTGTTTTTATCATGCAATACGAGTTTTACTAATCTAAGCGTAGCGTTTGACGAAATCAATATAATAATCCATATTTAAACTAATTCTTATATGCAGTCTACTCGTCTTATCTAAATAGTGTTAAGATTTTTTTTTGGGAAATTATACCGGTATTTCGATAGTACGTGGGCATAGAAGGGTTAGCATTAGTACATAATTCTCATGGCCGTAACTAAATTCGCAAACCCACAAAATCGCCACGATAGGTTTTTTAGGGCGTGAGCGTAGGCGAATGAAAAGATTCAAGGTTTTTAATAATACATCATTCGAATTCTGTCGTTTTGGTTTTTATCAAACCTGACTTTTATAATTTGATTCTAAAATCACTCTATTCGTATTATCTCAACCTCTTCACGCCATCACGAATAAGACGACTAATATTTACTTTTACGATTATAAACTATTATGAATAATAAATTGTAATATTCTCAAAATATACGACGTAGCCATTATTCACTATTTTTATTATTCTCGCGTCTGAGTGGATTATTGAATTTTACTAATAAGATGGGTATAATATGTAATAATACGGGAGGCAGCTTAAGCCCCTCCGAAAAAACACAAACAAACATTGGTCTACCCATGAGATACAAATTTATTTACTTATTTCAAAAATGTCTGTCTTTGAATTAGGTACTAGAATCTAATAGTAACTTATACTGTGCTGTAGTCATTACATCCTCGATTACCTACATACAATATGATATTGACGAGTATCCAGTGGCGTAAATAGGGTTTCCACATGTTTATAATGCATTAAGAAGGGAGTAAGTAAATAGACGCAGTTACGAGTAATCACGGTCGCTTATAAATTGTAGGTAATGATGAAAATATTATGTGTATATATATATTATCCTTAACCAAATAACGGCCAACACATAATTTGTGTACTTGATTTTAGAACTTAGGTAATTTTCTCAGATAGTTTTGTACATTTTAAGCCGGTGTCAAGCGATGTATATTGTCATAGCACTTGGCGAATGCGATTTTGCATATTATCACAAGATGCTCAATCTATTCCAGAGTGACTCAATTCGAGGACTCTGGCAATATGCGTACAAATTAATGCATTCATATTAATTGGAGTTTATATCGTCAAATAAAATATATTGATTTGAATATGTGATGTCCTTGCTTGTACTTATCCAAATTAAGATTTTGATACAATGTTATATTTTTGGTGATTTTCATAAATTAAACAAGTTTTTTCAAAGATCCTTGATGATAATACGAAATAGTACGATGAAAAAAAGACATAATGAATTTTAACATTTCACTTCCTGATTTAATAGTTGTTTTATTGACTTGATCGAATATAAACATTAGCTATAAGAGAAGCGTTCGTATCTGACATTATAATGCTAAAATAATATCAATTTTAACGTTCTTTTCTACAGAATGACACAAAATTTGTATTTATTAAATTTAACATAACAGAAATAATAAGTACAGCAATAACCAGTTATTTTAAATAAAATGTTGGCAAGTTGCAGTGTTGCAGATGATTTTTTTATGGTCCTTGTTCGTTGTTTTCAAATGCCCGTTTGTAAAGTTTACTGTACAAGCAAAACTATTACCCATTTGTTTTAAATTAAGTCCTTTTTGCTTTTTACAAACAGGATATAATGTAGAAAAATTATATATATTCATGCAAAACCATTAATTTACAAGTACCTATTTCTATATATTTTAATAATTGCGTTAGACGTCGAATTATGTACGGTACATAGAAGACACTGAATTGAAAAAAATCATGCAAACTTTATGATATTAACCGACACAATCTAAGGCAGAATTGTGTCTGTTCGAATTTGTTATACGAGACCAAATTTAAAAAAAATCATTATTGTTTTTATTAATGGCGCAAATATTTATATTTATTAGAAACAAAAGTATAATTTTTGATTAAAATAGCTGCTTAACCGTGTGGTATTTATTTCCAAAATAAATGGTTGAAGACTGAGCATTACGAATGAATGTATGAAAAAAGTCAACATGCACATAACATAGTATTTTAACTCTGAAGTGACAACAGCTACATTGGTAATTCTACTTGGGTAATTCATTTGTTTTTATTATATGGGTCTACCGTAGACAGTAGTGAATTTGTACACAAAATTTCTACGGATTTTAAAGCGAGTGTGTTTTCAACAGATGCTGAAATATTTGCACTTCTAAAGTTTGACATTATTAATAAATTTCATTTCCTGTCTCTGATTCTGTTGCATATTATTATGATAGTGTAGACTGAAGGTGCACAGGTAATATTGCTCAAACATTAGATGACATTTGAAGATTTAATCATTAAATGACTCATAATCTCTGTATATGGATGATTTTAGTTCGTTAATGTTCAGAGATGCAAATTTAATGATTTTCGATGCCCGTTCGAGCCATTCTAGGACGTGCATTATGAATTCAGTTTCCTTCATCGAGTCCGTCTGATTATTTCAATGTTGGGACGTGCACAGTATCGTTTTCTTCGCGTGAAGAATGTTCTCGAATATAAATCGACCATTAATTCGTCCGTCCCTATTGTCCGCGCGATGTGTAAATTCGCCACAACGCTTATGCAAATTATTGCAAACATTTTTTATAGAAGAACACCACATACTGTTTGATGTAAGTACTCAGTGAAAGGACAGTGGTGTGTCTAAATTTTCACAGCGAAATATTGAATCAACGATTGAATATATTAAGCATTTATTTAAAGGTTTCTTTCAGATTATCTAATCCGGTTTTTGATATGAATTCAAACGATGCATTAATTCTTTAAAATGTTGCATAACTCCGAAGCGCATTGGGTTTTTAATAATGCATTGGTGTGCTGGTATATTACCGCGTATTAAAAGATTAAAATATACTATGTGGAAAATGAACAACTGTTAAAGCACATTCTATAGCTCACGCAAAATGAATTCATGTTTATTAAAAGCGTTACACACAATTTATGTGTTATATTTAATATACTACTACTTTGCATTGTATTATATATTGTAGCTTGATTGTCCAATTCAAAACCTAGCAAATGGCTGAATATATAATTTCCGATACGATAAAAAATATGTTCAAACGCAAAGAATGTTTGAAAAAGTTTGAAATGCTAAAAACTTCATTCATTAACTTCACACAAAATAGTACATATTGTATGCATCAGTAAAAATTGATTTACTTAAAACAAAAGATTAAAAAAAAATCTCACTAGGTTTTGAAGTAGACAGCCCTATTGAAATATTATTTTGGAAGAAAATTACAACCCAACGCATTAAATAGGGCCAGCTATGCAATATAAAATATTATTATGACTTTTCATGTATTTGTGAATACAATTCAGAACAAATGAACAAAGGAAGTTATTTTTTAGTTAATTCATTTGCACAGCGATAAGGATATCATAACATTTAGTGGGTACTCGAATATTTCATTCTGAAATAATCCTCACTGAAATATTAAAAAAAAATAGCACAGGTGACGCAATCAGTTAAATTTAAAAAGAGAAAAAAATATGATACATTTATTTTTATAATGAGCTAAAATATACAAAAATAGGGACGTCCAAAGAATATGTCATTAATAAGAGCATGGTTGACGCCTGAACCAATTAAAAATGACTTTTCGAAATAATCACATTAGCCCTTAGTTCGTACGTCACTGCTCGTGGCGTCCTTGAGCGGCGGCCACGTTTACGTAATAGGCTCGTCGGTGTGTTGCGTGTGTGTGCGTGTCAGCTGCGTACAGCGGCGGGAATGTATTAGTACACGTGTTTTGACGACGTACAGACGGGCTTGCCTACATATTGCGTCTGGCCGTCTGTGTATACAAAATATCAGGGGTAATCAACTCAAATTCGCACGGCAGATAACCCGTCTTCTACTTATGAGATATTTAAATATTGAATTCCATTTAGTGCACTAGTTTTCAATCAAAACGTCATGGAAATGTATATTTTTTGTATGCATTGATTTATAATAATAGCAACAAAAAAAGATCACATATTTAAAATATGTGGTATTTGGCAATTATATATTCAATATTAAGTGGAAGACACATTGCGTTACTACGGCGACGAAATCTTTTATTTAAAATAAAATATACTTTATAACCTCTACATTGATTTCGTAACGTACGAATAAAATGTCTTAATATTTATCTGAGTATGCGAATTTCAATGAGTGTGTGGTTGACTTGTGAGAGATTGTCTTGTGCGCGTTTGTCTATGTGAGAGTTTGTCATGTGAGCGATTGTCCGGTGTGCAGATGCCTTGTGCGCAGCTGTCATGAAACTCTTGCCTATAATCAATTCAGACTGATTATGATGAAATCAAATAATTTTGTTCGTAAGCAATCCTCGATTGAAATGCTAACGCGTGCTTTATGCTTTCCATAAATTTTATTGATCGCAAAATAGTCTCAATTATATATAAAAAAAATGTATCAAGCGCGTTTAAATGGATTATTATAGGCATATTAACGTGTAATCTAAATAGTTTCCGACGTGTGCTTCTCTTCTGCCCGTCAATGAAAAGGTTGAATTCGTTATCCATTTAAGGTCTCTTAGAAAAGGGTACCACAAAGACGTGGCATAGTCAATGTTTTGGAAAACTGATACCATTTTAAAAAGTTTCCTGGTGATTTCCAGCTAGTGCTGAAAATATGGTATTTGAAGGAGAATGACCTGACAACAGTTGTGGATCCCCACTATAAAATAGAGTAAATTATATATTCTGTAACACAGAGGTAATATAAAAAGTTGGTTATACCTGTTGAAGTATTTATAATGTCTAGTTAATGATGACTCTACAAAAGTTGAGAGTCTCTGACCAATGTGATGAAGTAATTGAATTAAAAATAATTATTTCAGCTCACTACTTTTCAAGAAAAAAAAAAAACTGTTAATATGGCTGTCAAAATACTGCAAGGCTTAAATATATTATTTATTGACACGTCAAATGAATACGTTTTTTTACAGTAGCTCTATTTAATTTGGAATGACAGGTTTAAAGAACCTAATTTACTGATTGATTTTCTTTAGAAATCGTTAATTTATTAAACATTTAATAGTTTTATTTTAAATACATATTGTGTATCATCAATTTTATTATGAACATACCATTGCAGCCCTACATACTATTTTGTTGTTGGTTTACTGTTTAGTTTTAGATGACACGAAGTTTCAATAGACATTTTATTATGTTGCCATGTTAAAATTTTGAAATTTTAAAACATTTTGGTAGATTATGTTTTCCATCCTGATTTATATGTTCGATTTTCAAACTCCAAGCAATTGTATTGAATATTACTTTGGTACAAGCGGTCACAATGAGTTGAAACATACATGATTCATTATTAAGTTAGTCACAGGTGAATAGGAACTTTGACATTCAATATGAATTGCTACCTACTTAAAATGACACCTATGATGTTCCTTATGTTTTTATTATTTATTATACAAACAAAAAGAGTATGTGCATAATTTGACACCAGAAGGCAGAAAGGACGTAGCCCATACAACAAAATTTTACAGGTGTAGAAAGAAAAATATTCAATGATTTTGGGCCAAATTCAAATTATTTAATATACACCACCTTGAAGTGCATTAAGACTAAATCTGGTGTTTTATTTGCTCAATATGATATTAATTTAATTAGTTATTTGAGAGAAACAAATACATTCGATATGGTGGAAGTGATTTTTCGTGGCCGCAAAGGTCATCCTTTTTTCAAACATAAAAGCCAAATTTAGATACTAATTAACGTGTATTAAGTTATATGTATACAATGTGATTATCGCAAAAAGCTATTTAAAAAAATGAGGGCTACTTCCTTTTTCCATTCTGTTGTCAAATCAATAATTTCATATGTCGTGTGTCGAAGATGTGCACAGCAGACATCCACCCGGCATTACATATGGCTTAATCAGGCAATCTTGCAATTCTGATATCGAGAAGTGATCTACTTTATTGAATGGGAATGTCCTGGGAGATAGTTTTAATTACTCAAAACGTACATAGATGTTCATGTATGTCGCCATACATTCAAGTGTGCTGTATATATACGTACATATATGGGTTAAATGATAGTGCAGCAAAGTTCGTGGGACCATAGGAAATATTTCTAAACACCGAATATGTGGAAATTATTATCAAATATACAAAGTAGCTCTGTGTTGGTTTGTTATCCAACAATGTCAAGGATACGAAGATTTTTAATGGAAGGCCGTGAATATTTCGTTAAAATGATTTTGTTTGGTTAATTTTAATGAACATTCTTTCAAAAAAAAAATATTCGCTATAAAGAGATTTCAGCTTAATTAACCTATCATTAACTCCCAAAACCTCGTGATGATATCCGCTCCAAAATTGAAGTATGTATATTTATCTTGGCTATGCGAAGACGGATTATTTTTCATGAAAATTGGTTGTCGAACAATTGTTCAATCCAATAGGCGTCCAGTTCTGCATTTTCTTTTTTTTCAATCCAGTAGATGCGGAAATAGAACCTGCATTCTCCGGATGCCAAACGCGAAGTTTAGTAAGGTTAGCTAGTTAAAAAGCGTCATCATTGTTACGGTTTTTTGTTATTTTGTACACGAAGATATTTTAGGTAAGCGGTTATGGACGGAGAGTTAGTGTAATTGGCTGCATAACCATATGCTGACGTTCCCCGGATAATTAATAGGTACTGTGTGAATGTAATTGAAACTGATCTTTAATAGCAGAGATACAATGATTAACTTGTGCCAGCCCTGTAGTACGGAATTCGCTAAATCTATGAAGCCGAACTTGTCACTATGTGCAAACCTGTATCGCTCTTTTTTTATAGAGATAGCTCTGCGAGATCTCTAGGGTCTGCTAAAATAAAACTGGCGTGGTAGGTATGGAACATAATATGTGTACTTACAAGCACCCACGCGTGATTTCGAATGGCTAAAATAAAAAAATGTGCTAAATCGACGAGGATTATAATTTATATGTATACGGCTCGGATTATCTTTGGGCTGCACAGAGTCGCACTACGTATTTACAACGGCCGATGGACATGTTGGTAGATTACGTTCAATATTTGCTATATACTAATCAATCCCATATTGAAGCATGACGTTAAAAGAAATTTAGGTCACATATTATATTGTTATATTTAGTTATTATAAATTACATATCCATGTTCTAAAATAGAAAGTACATGTGTGCTTCCGTCTGTCACAAGAACTCATCCCAAACTAGGAATAATAGCAAAGTGAAATTTTCACATGTCATTCTGGCTGCTATTGCTAGGCCAACTGTTTTACATTTAATTTTTAACATCATCATCAATGATCAAAAAGAGACTAAACATTTTAGCATTGTATGAAGCCAAATAATGACATAGATTTGTGAAGGCAAGATGAATGAAATTAATTTGAATAAAAAACACATTTTAATCTATCCGGGATAAATCCGGACTATAAAGCTATTACATGTATAATATATATATATTTTCTGATAAATGTTAATTCGATACAATCAAATACGAAAAAAAAATCGATACAATCACATTTTTCATATCAAATTTAAACATATTTTGTCAAATTTGTTTTTACGATGTTTGGTTGTAATGAAATTTCTTGACTCATTAAGTATTATTGTCGTATATTTAAAAAAGTTTGCAGTTATGAGTATATTATGTCTAGGACTATTTTTTTACTATTATTTAAGCCAGTTTAAACCTTATAAAAGGTTTTTTTCGGCTTAACAGTTGATACATTTAAAAAAAATGATAAAGTACATAATTTACATTTATAATTTGATCATTTGTTTATATTTTTTCAAACGTGCATACTTGAAGCATTATGTGGAGACTATAACAAAGCTTCTATTGAAAGAGGCGTTGAAACTTAAGTTTGAATATTTTTTGAATAGTATCAATATTTGAGTATCATAAAGATTACACTGCCAAACAATGTGATTGATGTTTTCATTTTCCTTTCCACATTTACACATTGGACTGTCAACAATCACAATACTTTCCAAAGATTCTGTCGCGTTGTAGTGGTCTGCTATAGGGGTTAATAGTAACGATAAAATCACGAGGGAGTCTTTTCCGAACGCAGCAAGATGTGCCTTTTAGATTTGTGTTTCGGTTCAAAAAACTATTTTAAGTTCTGTAAATATATGACAATCCATCGCTACAATAGCTTGCTTAATGGAGAACTTATTCTGAAATCCTATATTTAATTAAATCTTTTGAATGTAAAGATTCAAATGCACCACATGCCTAAAAGCGGCAATTGAAAAAAATATAAAAACACCCCGAACAGTTTGCATATAAATCGTATGTATGTTTATGCATAAAACTTTATCGTAATTAAAATAGAAATTTACATTTTTTTAAGTTCTTGCATCTCTTAATATGCGATGTATTATTTTAATTAATTCGTTTTATTTGTTATTCTATTATATTTAATGTGGCAGTCTTCATTTTATCTAAGCGCATGGACAAGGACAAAATAATAGCAGATGGAAGAATATACAAAAATACTGTATTAAGACTTAAGAGAATAAATACCGCATCACATTTCGATTGGATGATTTCGTTGGGCATTCTGAGTGCATTGGCCCGAAACCCTAGGGGGCCTTAGACGTTCTGCTGAAGTATATTTACAAATTTAATCTTTAAATAATCAAAAGATTATGATTTTGGTCTCTGTATAAAAATATAAATGATGCAGATGAAGGGGCATTGGAACTAAACAAAAATTGACTGATTTTTACTCGCGCTACTGGGTGAGTTTACAAATAAACATCCTCCATGTAGGTTGGTGATAACTCAGGTATGTGGAGAGGATTGTTAATAATCGACTGTAGAAGCAAAAAGGACGTAGCTCACACAGAACAAATTTTATAGGAGGACACATCCACGTTTGCAAATCATTTGCTTGCAGAGAATCATGGGTTTGATGT
>JAGVSQ010010760.1:0-12693 GCA_022683975.1 Rhyacophila evoluta
CCAAGTTCGAAACAAAAAGGGACCCGGGCAACGCCGGGTACTGATCAGCTAGTTCTTTATAAAGAAACAATTGATTCTGAATTTTTCAAATATTTTTGTGGTTTATTTTTGTATTTTTAATGATGCTTTTTCTATTAATATCCGAATAATAAATTAACAATAAAACACATCTTTTCGAAATAATAATAAGATAAATGTGAGTTTGGCCGCTTAAAAGAATGTTAAACAATTTCAATTAAAGTCAAAATCTCTACGTTAATATTAAGTTACGTAATATACGTTCAATGAAGAAATATCCATTATAAATGCACACCCGTCCATAAATTTCTTTTTAATGCCTTCGTTTTCAATATCTTTAAGGATGTCGTAAAATTTTACTATCTTTGCACCTGTAACTCGCAAATGAAAGAAACTGCGAGAAAGTATCTCGATATACTTTCGGAAAGTTACCAAATCAAATAATGTAAAACTTTTCTAGCTCACTTTATTTATTTATATGTTTTAATTTGCTTGTAAATAGCAAAACAAATAGATTTAAAGTATGTTTGATTTGACACTTTAAAAAAAGTTAACTATTTTCTTTGGACTTGAGGACGTCGTAAATATATATACCATACAGTAACTAGTGGGACTGCATATTTAATTATTAAGAACTGCATATCATACTACAGTAAAATATTATCTAATTACCAAACCAAACCAAAATAAGAAGATAAGTATTGTATTTATTCCAACCGAGTTAAGTGTAAGAAAATTTGAATATTTTGTGTTAGCAAGATTGTCAAAAGGTATTAAAATACCAACGTTTATTAAATTTAGATATTTAGTTTTTGTTAGGATCGTTATCTAGTTGTATTAAACTTTTTAATATTAATGCAAATATATATATAAGTAAATCAATCATGAAATATTCCATCATATTTATATGTATTACATAATTTAAAAAAATGTATGAATACTTTTTATACAATATCCGCTCCAAAAGTGAGGCATATGGATTCCAACAGCTTGATGATGATTACTATAAAAATGCACGTATTAACAATGTTAAAAACGCTTGCCAAAAAGTTGCCTCTAGTGAGTTGGCATGCATATATTTATGTCGTTCAGGGTAGAGTTTCATTTTTTAGCATCTTTATACCAAATGTATGTATATGACTAACGTATAAGAAAGCAGGGAAAATGAATAATTTTATATAATAAATCAATAAATCAAAATGAATTTAATTTTAAAGATGATAACAAAACATTATTGTCTATTCTTTCGTTAATACTTCTAGGAAAAGCATAAAAAGTTTTCAGCTTAAAATCAATTTACATCAAGCACCATCAGTTGATTTTAGTAAACAATTGAGTTCGAGTAAAAGGCGAGCCTTCAATGACCCAAATGCTGTAAATCCTTGAGGCCGTGTGAATTTTAAAGTAATATTTTAAAAGGCAAATTGCCTCAATTATTCAAAATCGCGCTTCTTGGTCTGGTATTCGTAATGCCTACTTACATCCCTTGTTTTACTAATTGCAAAAGTTTTCCCAGTAAATGATTTTGAGCTAGTTTTTAAGACTGATTAGCACGATCAACATTTTCGGATGATCAATGTGGCTTACATTTTTTTTCAAAACATGGCGGAAATCAAATAACGCTTTTTAAATGAATCGAATATATTCAATTCAACCCATGTACTATGATAATAATAAGCTTACCTTAATTTGATAACATATTGGGAGCCAATAAAATATGTTTACACCTTATATTATTTGTAAAACTTAAAATTTCAGAACAAAATTGATTTGCTTGAAAGGTTTGTAAGTTATTTTATTTCTAATAAGAAATCCAAAACAGGATGATAAATGAGTTTAATAATTGACTGACGATACCCGCGAAATAAATTTATAAAAATATAATATGTCTTAAGATTGTATAAAAATAGACATTTTCACACTATATCCACATGCTTCACTTTTGAAGCGGATATGGAAAACGAATATATACGAAGATTGTAAAAAGAAATATGAAGAAACGAAAGAAAGAAAAAATAATTGAATAACAAAAAAAAAGTTTGAATGCCAAATATATGACATTTTTTTGAATCTTTATAATTTTATATATCCATCTGTTTTGATGAATCAAAAAAATGTATCCAAAAATGTATACGTCTTTATTGAAATTTGTATTTTCCCCTTTAAACCTGTTATGGTATATTGTGTGGCATTAAATGATAAAAAATATTTCAAAATAACATAAAATTATTGATTTGTCTTTAAAAAATATCACAGTAACAAATTAAACATAGTACTGGTATTATAAATAAAATGTATAACCATGTCATTAATAACGTCATTTAATACGAAAGATTATAAAATGTATGAACATTTCCATCAAATGAATTCAGTCGAAAATTTTAACAAGAATAATTGTCGATTAAATGTAAGAGATATGACCTTTGCTGATAATTTTGTGGCCACAAAAAATAATGATTCAAATGGATATAAAGAATGATCAGATATTGTAGCTGTGATTCAATGATTCAAATATATTCTTTGAATAAGTTGATTTATTTAAATTAGTTAGTTTTGTTGATGGTATATGGATCACATCAGCGTTTATATATTATATTATATTAAATATAAATCCATTATGCTTTGAACGTTTTAGTATTTATAAGACGTCGCAAGGAATGTATAATAAACGGTCCACCGTGACCCGGTGACATTAGGCTGCCATATTAGTTGACTGCGTCACCCCTAATATCATTTTCATCACACATTATACGTTATCTTGTTGTCCTACTGGCTTTGTGGGGCTGCTGTTAGCCGCTAGTGTATGTAATCTGCGTCTACGAGCGCCGTAGAGAGAACGGCTACGACGTGACGTAGGCCTAGCTGGTGACAATACTTGATGTTTTGTCGATGCGTTCGTTAATTCAGTTTAATATTATATAAAAATAAAAGTTAAAGTATATTCATTAATATACCCTTAAATTCAATGTATAAATACGTTCACGTAAAAATGGTTTCACATCCCGTATTTAATTTAAGTATTCAACAACGGTTATTTTTCTTTAAAACACTAAAAAATACTTCATTTTATAGTTATTTTGAATTTGAATTGAAATTATTAAATAAAATCATCCAATCCTCTTTGTTTCTTGTCTTTTTAATCTATTTTTTCCCGTCACCTACTACCAATTATTGATACATAGATACCGAGATATATTGTAAACGTATTAATATAATATATCCATGTAGTAGTTAAATATATTAATTGCTTCAGTGTGTTACACATAATTATAATATTAAAAAATACGTGAACGTGTGTCTGTCACAAGAGCTGCTCTTAAGCGGTAAAGAAGAAGAAGTGATGTAAAGAAGTGATGTAAAACCTTCAAATTTTAGTTGTGTTGCCATTTTTAAGTAAAATGTGTTCCTGTCTACAAGGAAATAAAATTATTGTGTACAGCCAAATATTGAAATGAATTCACAATAATAGATTGAATACAATTAATTTAATAAAATATTAAGTTCGAATCTATCCTAGGCGAAGCTAGTCGATAAAGTTGGTTTGTTTATAAATTAACAATCAAGGATTATTATTATGAATGAAAATTTTGTTTACAGATTTCCACGTTAGTGTCACACAGAAATGAGAGGGTGTCTGGAGGCGGTGGGGGGAGGGCGGTGGCGAGGGTGGGGCAGGCGGTCAACTTGGCCGTCGAGAGGTTCGTCACCGTCGGAGAAACCATCGCCGACGATAACCTCGACATCAAGCAGGATATGTACGATGCCTGCAAGGAAGCGAGAGCGGCCGGTGAGTTTAAATGATTTTATGTATAATTTTATAATGTATACCGAAAGTATATCGTATAATATTTCAAAAAGAAAACGTTGACGTGAAATTAAAGTCAAAGCAAATATTGTAAGAAGAAATTTTTTTTTTTATATTTCTTATCATAAGATATACAACACACAACAAAATAAACTTCAAAGCAAATATTATGGGACATTCAAAAAAACCCATAGTGTTTCTATATATTTATCTCTATAAATTTTACAATACTACTTTTTAACAATTATTACAAAATATATAGAGAGAATTAGAATATAAATGTATAATTTGTTTGACAACAACTCTTCTTGGAGGTTTTCCTCATGTAAAGTTTGTGTTGTATGGCATATGAGGTATCAATTTATTATTATCTATAAAATTAATGGATGCAATTTTTTTTTGAATGAGCATAAACGAGCTCAGATAGTGAAAAATATAGATCGCTAATATAACTGGCATTCTGCTTAATCCCTTTATATGTTTAATACAATTCTGTACCGATCAGAACTACTTAAATAAATAACGTTGCAAGTTTTCATGAGAGAATTTTAAACGTAAGTATTTGCTTATTTTGTTTAAATTATACAATCACAGTAGTTGTATAATTTATGTGTTTATTTTTTTTCTAAGCTCGTAAAGTACAATTCTTAAAAAGCTTAAATATACAAATTTTAGTACGTCGCTATGTTGATACTTATAATATATTTGTTACAACGCAAAATATCTAATATGGTGGGATTACATTTAATTTGATTCAAAACAAAACCAGACTTACGTATTTATTTCTGGGTGATACAAATATTTACTAGTTGACGTAAGCTTGGAAAGAAGAAAATAATTTCTTGTCTATACGAACAAACGAATTGTTGCGAAAACTGTTCACATCGAAACAAGTTCGTTAATTACCCTCATAAACATTACTTTTGGTTTAGTTTTGGTTGGTACGACTTAATCTACGGAACTCATTTATATTTAGTTCCCGTTCGGCTTGCTTGTTTGTAAAGTTAAGCAGACTGCGATTTATTTACACTATATTACAAAAATATTTCATTTTGTTTTCCCTTTTGGTAAGCGCTTTCGCTCGGTCTCCCACGAAAACGATTTTTCTTCAAATTCCAGTAGCTTCATTTGACGTCAAGTTCATTTGACGTTAAAGTTTTTTTTAGTAACACAAGGAAAAGTTTTATTTCTAGTCTCAATTATTAACTCTCTACTATGAACCATCTACCGAACTAATATTTATCAATGGTTTGTTTTCAAATACGTATGACTAATATAAAACACCTCTATACGAATTAATCGGTATTTCAAACATTCCCGCAAGTCTTCTAGCCGCTAACAATTAAAAAAAAATTAAACACTGCTCAATGGTTTGAAAAATCTTTCAACGTTTCAATTTCTGAAAATATTTGCAACATCACTGCTTAACGTAATATAAATCTACTTTCTAAGTTCTTCCATTTTCGAGTGTAGTAATTATTTTTTTAATGCTTTTATCATATCTAATGTTCATGATTAAATTAATGCAATGGTTTGGGAATTGGTTGGAATTGTGACTCACGAATCTAATAACTAATAAAATTTTGAAAATATTTTTATAAATTTATACTATGCATTGATTACATTTAATTTTATTATATTGTATAGTACACATCTTTATGCGCAGCACGTACATAAAGAAATAAGTGAATCGAAAATTTATCCGCTTTATTCAGCGGGAAATAGTTTTGGCATAATTGCACTCAATCTTGTATCATGTGTGTGTGGCAATGTCGTTTAAAAAGTTGACTAATATACAGTTGCTATAAAGAGGTTTTCAAGTTCGAGCAAGACAAAATCCACCCGATTGCAAGTCAAATCATTTAACTTTAGTATAAGATACGATAGTATATAAGGTCTAAACCAAATCAGATTTTGTAGTACGATGGTTACGATGATCATTACGTTTTTTGACAGAAATTTGGAAAAACAAGTATCAGATGACCCAAATCATTATTTATTTCAGTTTATTTTATTCTACAAAGTCATTATAATAATAATTCTTAATTTTAATTTCAACCTGCCGTTGAATATCATCTCTATCATTGAATATTTAGCTGTATTGGTTTTAATTTACATGATATTGTACTAGCTGAGACATTGAAGATTATAAACGTGGTATGGATTATATTACCATGATATGTTATCGATTTGAGAAGGGTTATACACTAATGTAATAATTAGTTTATGTTATTTGTTAACTGAAATTTCTATACTGCACCCCTGTGAAGTAGTTTTTTATTCTCATGACTATGTGTAAAACTTAAAGACCCAATTAAGGCAGAATGCATTTTCTCCGTAAATAGAAGTAGATGCAAGACAAAAAAAATCCCCAGTGTATTGCGTCGTTATGTAGGTGGAAGTCCCGAGATATTTTTTTGGCCTGAATACGTCCGCAAAGATTGTAAATGATGCCCTCGTTCTCGTGAGGATATTTGATATGACGTCACAGTTAGTATACGAAGTAAAGAAATAATAGCGGAACCGTTGAAGCCTCTTAAATATCCGGGAACGTTTATAAAGATATTTGTGGAAATTAATGGGAGGCTTAGAGCTTAAGCCTGCGTAATAAGGTTTTTTTTCGATTTCCGTTTGACTTTATACAAAAATTATACTGTAGATCGACGCGGGGTGTTCTATAAAGCTGCTTCGTGCATCCCGGGGAAACTCAGATTTCGATTATGCAACTTTTTGAATAAATATCAAAAAGCTTACGATATATTAAGGAAACGTAAAATTTCACAAACAATGTAATGTATTGCTTGAATAGAAAAATAACAGGAATATACGACAGTTTATAAAAAAATATTGCGTATATAATATATAGTAAAAACAGCTGTACAATTGATTTACGAATGATATTTATTTAGGTAATTTATCAATACAAATGTGTGTACGTTTATTACAATAATTCATTAGCGACATTGGATGAGGTGGCAAGTCCTCAAATTTATCCCATTTTAGTTAAAACATAAAGTTAAAGTATAATTGTTAACTTATTGAAGATACAATTTAGATAATCAAAGTGAAATTATCGATAGTCACTTTAATAGTATTTCATTTTATTTGAGACTAAAATATAAAAACTCTCTTTAAGAAGTTTTAAACTCTAAATAGTTAACTCGGTTGTATTTGTGTCATATTATTTAAAAAGGAAAAAGGTCTCATACGTAAATACATATTTTTGAAGAAAATGTAATGCATAAAATATTACATCAACAAATAAAATAATTACTTAAATTTTAAGGAATTTATTTGCATTCAGGTCGTATGTCAATTGAACATGGCTAATTTTTTTGAATATATCCGTTCCAAAAGTGAAGCATGTTAATCTCCACAGCCTGAATAGGTACATTCTATAATATAAAGAGAGTATGTTTGCAGATTATTACAATGAATTAAATGAGAGTTATCCCGACATCCATTTCCATAGATAATTGTTTGTCAGTCATTTGATTAAGCCGTTGCGCATTGGTTAGTTAACTAAATAGTTAACGATTTTTTTTCAAGACAAGTATATTAAGTAAAAAAGATACCTATCATGTTGTGTTGAGTACTTCAATTTCGTGAAAAACTTGCATGAATTCACAGAGTATATCTTTTTGAATCGAATTTCTCGTCAGAAATAGTGGAGTATGATAATTTATTTAGAGTTGGCAGACGGTATTAAAAGGTATCTTTGTGTCTTGGGAGTCTTCATACTCTGAGACTCTTTTCCTGTGAAAATACTACTTTCAGAAGTACTCAAGCTAGAAACAATAGTTCCTTTTTAAGCTCTGTCTGCATGAAACTTTCAATGCATCTTTTGTTATTATGTAAATAATAGACGCTGAAGGATAGATGTTATTTAATTTAAAGAATATGTTAAAAAATCATATACAATATACTCTCGATTAACCGCGTGCGGCTTCGACGGCCTGTGGATTATCCGTGCTAAATGTTCAAATAATATTTATTGTAAATAATTAAGTTATATGAATTTTTCACGATTCAAAGTAGTCCCACTTTTACCATTAAGTATGTAAACTAAAAAAATGAGAAAATCCAAAACTTAAAAGGATATTTTTAAAGTAGAGGAAGTTGGATAGGCCAGGACATAATAGGCCACGATTGATGACAAAAAATATATTCTCTACAGAATGAGCACGGATAATCGAGAGTATACTGTATACATAATTGCTGATATTTGATTATTATATTACAATTGAATTATAAGTTTTTATCAAAAAATATTTATTCCACGAGTATTATATTTGTAAACCAATATCAGACTGGTCAAGACGTCAATCAATTGTCCGATGGCAAAAAAATCTTTGAGCGCACTTAGATAATTTGTAAATAATACTCATGACCTTTATTAACTTGATAAGATAATAGAATTTACAATATTATTACTGGACGCTACTGAAATTCATTTTTTATATTGGATTTCAGGTAAGAGTTTTAAGTGTTTAGATTATGCATATGTGTTCTTGTGCTGTATTATTTATAAAAAATCTAAATCTAGTATCAGACAGTAAGATTTACTGATATTATCTCATTAGTGTTTTCTTAAATGGATTAAAGATCAATGAATCAATTGAGTGAATTGAAGAATGTATGTTAGTTTTAAATGCATTGCCGTTCTTGCAAATTTGCAATGGCATCTCCATTTGTAAGTTGAATGCGCCTGTCCAAAATGGACCACTCTCTTTTCGCTCTTATTTTCAAATAACCTCTGCTTCTTTGTGAATTGTCCCGTACAAATTTAATTTATACCTTTCACACTTTTACTCTCTACAGAGCGCCGTAAGCGACTACCTACCGCCACTGGAAGCCTTTTCAATTCGTTAGTTGTTAATATTCTTCAAGATGTCTATTAATTTTACTTTTATGTGTGAACTAATTAATAAAAATATATTATTGCACGCGGTATCCGAAATAAATAGGTATTTTTAACATATTTTTTTTACATATATGAATATTACCGACTATCATTTCATTTTGATGTTTATTAATTTACTTGTAACTTGAAAAAAGTAGCTGGTATATATTTACATGTTGGCTGTTTTCATTTTTTTTTTGTCGGTGGATGTTAGATTTTGTAGAATATATATTTTAAATTTTACGTTGTCGCTTAGATTTTTTTCTCTATTACGAGTAATTAATCATCGTGATGGTCCAATCGGTGCTAGCTCTAATACGTGCAGATTGCGTGCTTAAGTCCCGCGGTTTCAAAAAATTATAAAATGTAGGACATCAATATCCAATGAATAAAGTGATTGGATAATAATCAATTCTTATGAATAATCAATTCGTAAACATGATTCATATTTTAGAGATTCATTTTCCCCAGATGTTGAGTGGATGTGTTTAAAAATATTAATCTGCTTATAAAAGCGTATATAAATTGCTAGGAGTCGATGTGGCGAGTTCTTCTCTCATTACTAAATAATTTAAAAAATCTATGATTAGAATATGGATTGAATATTTCATAATCATCGCCGTTCGGCATGTAAATTATATGAAATATTCTCAAGTTGGAGAATTATTTCAACAAATTATTTTTCACAATGGTTGGTTTTAGTCCAAATATGCATTTTGATATGGAATAGTGTGAAATAAATTGATTCTTTTTGAAAATAATCTAATTTTAAATTATGGCAATACATTTGCACTTCAAGTGGTTAAGAATACGTCAAAAATATATTATACGAATATCATGTGAAGACAATTTGATGTAGCTTATAGCAAAATATTGATTTTTCGGTACTTACTAAAGACAATTTTAATTGAAATTCGTTCACAAGAAGCCAAAAATATAAATGCGATTATTGAGAGCTTACAACTTTGACAGATTATTGTATGGATCAATGATCGCACACACATTTCCAACGATGGCCATTATTTTGAAATATTGACAATGAAAGACACACCAATCGGGCACGTTATAATTTTGTCAAACGAATAAATGATTGACCTTTGATTTTGATAGGATTATCTGGATTATTGACCTATTGCTCATACATCACACTGAGCTTGTAAAACATTGAATTATCTGCCATATTTTAAAGTAGCATATCCGCAAATCCATATATTGGCATTTCCGCTTTACTAAAAATACAATATGAACATTTATTTGCGTAAAACTATAGTTCAAATTACAGAAAAAGAGAGGGTGTATTTTTAATGAAAATTTATTACTTAATCAGAGTAAAATTATTCATAAAATCTACATTTGTCCATGATTTTTTTAGTGTATGCTCGGGGCCAATAATTATTACGTCATTCTGACAATTGTCGAAGTGTGATCTGTGTACCTGATATGAATAATCATTTAAACCAAGAAATCCAGAATACCTAAAGATATTCAAGAATATCAATTAAGCCTAGAATTTGTTTGATATCTTTTAATGAATAACATTGTGGTTATATGCCATTATTTTTGCAATATATTTAGTCACTACAATTGTTTGATTTCCTTTTTTCTAAATATATGTATGATATTCTAAAATTTAGGCTTAATAATAATTAATATAACCAAAAAAAAAAAAATTAAACTTGACCAGTTAGATATTAGTTTCATTGAGTTTTTGAATTTAATGAATACTCTCGAGAATTGTTTCCATCACAATATGCTTTACAGGAAAGAAAAATCTTCAAATGTCTTTGTTATATGTGTTAGGTATAATAATATTTAATATTGACAAAAAGTAAACTAGGTATTTTCAAAGAATGTGGTTAGCGAGATTATTTATTCTAAAACCCGTCGTCACTTTTACTAATAATTATAACTCCATCTGTGACAACAGTCTTAAGATCCGTATTTTATTTTGAAATTGCCTTCAAACCACATTTCTTCATATTTATAATCATAGCATGCTTTGTGGCAGAACAACACGATGCAATCATTTTTAGTTAGTGGACCTTTGTAACTTAAGTAAGGTAATTTAAAACTTCTTTGTTCTGGAAAAATTCTTTACAGTGAAATGGCGTGTTGTAGAAATCATTAAAACAATTACATTCCACAATCAGTTCAACATTTCTTCATTTTATGGTTTTATGTATATTTTAAACCATACTTTTAAAATGAAATTACTACTTTTATTCTTATTTATTTAACATGTAGAAAACATTACAGATTAAAAGTTAGAGGCATATGAAAGTACATGGCATTTAACTTCCAAATATTCATAATCATTTGATAAATAAAAATGATACATTTTTTAATAGGTTTTGTTAAGCCTATATTAACGATACTTTTTGATTTAAAAAAATAGTATATTCAATAAGAGGGGTATTTCCAAAGTGAACTTATTTCAATGTGTCAAAATTTAAAAAAGAATTTTGCAAAATTTCGCAATAATCTAGACATTTTTTTGATGTAATAATAAAATTGAAAATTAAAAAATTATACGAACGAACTATCCTTGTTTATCAAAGTCTACTCTATCCGCAATCAAGTTAATTTGACATATTTTTAGATGCACATTTTTATAAAAATCTTTTTCAATCAGTTCCAATAATCAAGAGTATAACTTAAACTATTGAATTTTTTTGATTTAAATAAATCTTTTTAATTTTGTTTTATTCTGAAGTGAAAAAAATTATGTTCCTACTAATAATTATTAATCACAATAAATGCCACTTTTGGATTATGTAACTATCAGCACCAAACATTAATTCAACAACAATCATACTCGTTTATCTAAATACTATGTAATAGCTTTATAATTACTTTGTAGTGTATGTTAACAGAAATAATAATTATGAGCTCTGTTAAATATGGAATACGTGCATAATTAATTTACCTCCGTACTTCAACTAATACAAAATGACATAAATAATCAAAGTGTTATACAATGGTCGACACAATGGCACAATCATCGATTGTGGGTGGCCGATTGGTCCGTTCGCAAAATTGAAACCGTATCGCAAACTGAATTGGCCGTCCGATGAAAGGAACTTTTAATATTCCCGCCTTATTCATCCATTTTGCGGATAATGGCGCCAGCTTGCCGTGATAGCCGAATCATGCTTTCAATTTCCCGCCACAATAGAACGGAAGAAGGCCTGGTGGCAAAAAATCGAAACTCCCGGCTTGTAATCAATTTCATACCTATTATTAAAACGTGAGTTCGCCCGTCGGATGTACTCAGTTTAAACTGTCACATTCGCTAATGAAATGTTTACACTAGTCATGTTTGAAGGGCCGCCTTTTCATTGTGTGTACATACTTAATGGTGATATCGTATTAACACTGTCTAAACTTTAAAGCGGTGACAGATATTATGAAAAGACTCGTACAATAACAATTCAAGTTATCTTCATAGCCTCACGTTATTAATTACAGTTTTCCACTGTTATATGTATATTTGTATAAATTACTATACATACTGACACTTTCTAAATTAACAGTAATATTAAAGGGATAACTAAATGTACCACATTGCAAATTACCACCAATATATTAACAAAATAAGCGAATTTATAAAATGATAAATTGAAATTGCATTCGACATATTTATCATTTGGATAGTATATTTTTGATAATATGATGGAAGATTAACGTGCCATTTTTATGTGTGCTTACTTCGTTTCATACCATGGGTTCGAAATGAGACAAATACATACGATAGGTACACATAATACAGCCAGATAAAATATTAAATTAATACACGTTCATACTGGTGTTCAAGGGCGTCTAGGAAAGCAAAACATCTTAAATATGTCATTAATGAATGGTATAATTTGACATATATTATGACTAATTAATATTTTCGACTGATGGTGCTTGATTTTCAATTCTGAATTATTTAAAACTGGTAAACTTCCATATGTGAGATCACTGT